>JAQIWG010001475.1:0-24370 GCA_034695025.1 Chamaedrilus cognettii
CCCCCCCCCCCCCCCCCCCCCCCCCCCCCCCCCCCCCCCCCCCCCCCCCCCCCCCCCCCCCCCCCCCCCCCCCCCGCGTTTCTGGTTTCTTTCCAAAACTTGCCCTGAAATTTGCTTATTCCTTCCATATGGTCTCCACAGCCAAATCATGGACTCCACGTTACAGTCTCAAAAGGTTTTTTGAGTCTGTCCTTTTTTGACATCCTTACTTTAAAGTTAAACTTATATTTCTCTCTATGGATCATGTTAATTTCCAGAAATTTCGATTTTGTCTAAACATTGTCTTGACATTTTCTCACCGTAGTTTCCACATTGTGCTTTATGGACTCCACACATTGCTGATCGTCTTCACAATTAAAATAATCCCTGTCTTAATCCAAGCGCCAAAGCTAATTTTCTGGAAAAGAAACTTGTTGGTTTAAACTGATTTTTCCCGGTAGGCTGCGTGTCCACACGGCAAGCTGCGACTGCGTTACATGCCTAACGATGACCCTAAGGGTCTGATAGACTTCATACGTCATCACTGCGACGTTCTGCCATCCAGTCAGCAGCCTGGTCCTGGCCTAACTGACGCTTCACGCTTGTGGTATCAAACGGGCGTCGGCTATCAGCATTATATCAACGAGATCGACAAGGCGTTCAACATTCGGTAGGCTGTAGTAGAACAATCGTCTGTAGAAGCAGCTGCCCTGTGCACTTGCCACGACCACTTTAGAATGTATAGTTGACAATCTTGACTATGGCTAACCAAAAACTAATCATATCCTAGCCCCAACCTTAATGCCTTCCTTCATCGCATGTCTTTTATGCTTTATGCCGTGTTTTTATGTCTTATATGTCCTTTATCGCCATGTTATAATCTTTTGAAAAAAGTTTTTTTTATGTATCGAGAAATTATTATGCAGAGTCTTCACATTTACACCGAAAGTTCATTTGACTTTTGTGCTCTAGGCCTACTACAAAGTGGCTCTAGGAGTTGCTGCCCTGCGGATGTACCGTTTGTTTGCAGAATGCGACCGACCGTAACGCGTGACGGTGACACATAATAGAATCTAGAATCTGCGTTATATTGAGATTAAGGCTTGCATTCTAAAATTGAAAGGTGTAATTAAAGGTGTTCTTAAATGCACAGGGCAGCTACTCTTAGAGCCAATTTTGTAGTTGGCCTAGAGAAGAAAAGTCAAATAAACTTTCGGTGTGAATGGGGAGACTTCGCGTTATAATTTCTTGTTACATAAAAAACTTTTTTTAAAGATTATAACGTGGCGATATAAAAGTGATTTTTAAAGGTATGGTTTGAATAATTTTGTATAACAATATGAAGTGTGCTGATCCCTCTGCAATGTAGGCTATCTGTGTGTCCGAACCAGAAGGTTTGTTGTATGTTCATCTGACTGTTAGATGTTAGTATGTGTATCTGTTAGATATTAGTCCATATACATTGTATCTATGAGATGTTATCTGTGTATCTCTGAGTTGTTAGTCTGTGTATGTTAAGTTGTTAACTGTTGTTTATCTGCAAATCGTTTAGATGTTAGTGTGTCTATTAGATAGCATAACTAGTATCTGTTGAATATTAGTCTATGTATCTATGAGGTGTTGATATGTGTACAATGTATCTCTGATACGCTAGTCTGTGTATGCTCGTTGTTTTTATCTGCACATCGCTTAGATGTTAGTGCTTGTATTTGTTAGATGTTAGTCTGTGTTAATGTTAGATGTTAGTCTGTGTTAATGTTAGATGCTAGTCTGTGTGAATGTTAGATGTTAGCCTGTGTTAATGTTAGATGTTAGCCTGTGTATTTGTAAGAATAATTCTGAATAGTTTCTACAATGGTAGTTCTTATTTCAAGAAGAGTTGTGATGTTGCTATGCATATCTTACTAAATCTGAGCAACGCCTCACTTTTTGATGTCTGAAATGTGTTCTAAATCAGCTTTGATACTATCAAACAGTGCTAACCTCCGCAGACAAAATGCTAAACAATATTCTAATGAAATGACTTTGACTAAATGTTTAAGAATTTACAAATTTAGTCCTTACAAAAGCTAGCTAACTTTTGCCCGGCGTCTCTAGTTATTCTAGTTATTCTAGTCTTACTAGTTATTCGCTCAACGCAGAACGAAGCCGACGTCTGAGGCCGAGGCTCAAATGAACGGCATCCATGGATTCTATCTCAAGTCGTCCGACTCTGCTCTTGTTCAGCGCCCTCTGCCCTTGGACCCGAGCTCGCTCGACTGGGCTCTGCGTCATATTAAAGTCTTCTTGAAAATGACGAATAACTTCCGAGCAGCGGGTAAAACCAGTCAGACACTTGGACCTTTACCTTGACGCCGATGTAGCTTTTAAGTCTGGCCGTCAGTCAAACAAAATTTGTTGCGTTCACTGTCTCTGTAAACAAATTATTAAAAAATTTGTTTATATTCTGTTGTTGATTTTTCGGGCACTGCATGCATCTGTGGATTTTTTTTGTCCTTTGTCGGACTTGTGTACTAGCCGTTGGTCTGGTCACAGTGTGTTGATGTACGTACATATATGGCGTGTACGTACGTTGTATGTATGCATGTTGTGTGTTCGTGCGTTGTGTGTACGTACGTACGTTGACATTTTACACACCGTTTTAGTGCAATCATAATCCTGACACGACGTAGTGGGATGCTCGATGATTGAAGAGTAATGGTCGCATGGTAATCGTGGATAATGTGCAATTTATTAAATTATCCTTTAGCATACTTGCAATCGTGGACGTGGTGACAGCAGAGAGCACCTGAGATTTACCATCCAATAATGACTAACTAAAACTAGCCTCATTTCTATCGTGTAATCTGTTAATGTCCATGTTTTCACACAGGTTCACGTTTTCGCCTGCCCTGATTAGGACTGCTTGAGCTGGATCTACCATCCTAAAACGATTCGTGTAATTCTATGCGACGCATATCATATCATGGCTCATGGTGCACAAAGATATTAAATGACTTTCCGCTGCAATTTTATACTTGTCATGATCTCGATTGTTGACCAATGCCTGAATTTCGAATGCTTTTATACATGTATCTCTGTGACCCTAAAAAAGGTCTGGTGACCTCGAAAATAGCCCATCGCGGGTCATGTTTCATGCAAACGGCCGGTAGCCTAGTTCTTAGAAATTTATTTTCAATATTCGTTATAAATTGCACATTCGTTTCAATGGTCATCGGAATAGTAAGTGGCGATGCTTTGTTCATCTTCGGCAATTTTCGTACTACAACGAATAACATAAGAGATGTTTGCAAGTTTAAAAACCAGCAAAATTAAACTTTAAGATATATTCTCCAGTCGTATTATTCGTGGGTTAAATTCCGCATGCTATTGCTTACAGGTGACGTGATAGGAAACTCGATGGGGCCTCAGGAAGGTTTCAACCTGGCGGACTACGCTGCCAAGCTGATGACGTCAGACGGACAGGCCATGTCGCGGGAACTAACCATGGCCGAGATAGAGTTTCCCTGCCTCTTCGTCCTCATCGGGTCTGCAATGGTCATCGGAATAGTAAGTGGCGATGCTTTATTCATCTTCGGCAATTCAACAGCAATACTGCAATTAAAAGGAAGAATAATAGTTAATAATTAGATACATGAAGTAAAGAAATGTGCTTGATTGCTGGTGCTCTCGTCTGTATAGGACATTAAGCTATATCCGGCAGCCGTGCTCCTGCTGCAAGCATCGAGCAAGTTCAGCATGTTTGAAGGGCAACCGACCTCTAAAACGCTGCTGCACAAGACAGCCATGGACACACCCACGTGAATAGGCCCCTGTGGCCCCTGTGGCCTGCCGTGGTAACTTTGAGACGACGCTAGGTTCGGGGGGGGCTGTTTGGGTTGGCTTTGGTGAACGGGGAGAGCAGTGGGCTGGGGATGTAGAGCATAGTTATTGGCCCCTTGTAACTCTGGATCAATTTCATCCTCTCTTAATTAGGTCAATTTTCTGGTTAACAGTTCCACTCCCGGAAGGCCTCTCACGCTGTCCCCGTTGGCCCGGATCCCGTGGGATAAGGGCACGCGGATTCTTGTGTACATAGCGGTAAATGGCCTACCCCTGCTTGGAAGGTGATTGCGAGCACTAAACCATTCGTTTGTGTGTGTATGCTGCTGCTGTTACAATATCACACATTTTCTCTGCCCTATTGTGAAAAAACACACACACTCCCGGTTTAGTAACCGCATTTCCTGCTCAAGCAGGAATAGGCTATTTGCAGCCATGGATACAAGAATCCGGTTGCCCGGATCTCACGGAGAGCAAAGGGGACAACGTGAGAGGAAACCTTAAAGGTAAGGAAACAGGTAACCCAAAACTTAACCTAATTAAGGAAATGATGGAATCGGTCCAGAGTTACAAGGGGCCAATAACTCTGTCTCCACCTCCCTAGCCCACTGCCCTCTTCATCTGCCCAAACTCATCCGAACAGCAGCCCCCCCGAGCCCAGCGTCGTACGTCTCAAAGACGCCGGGGCGTTTCATTTGTGGGTGTCGTGGCTGTCTTGTGGAGCAGAATTTTGCTGGCCAGATGCCCTTCCTGACCTGCCCAATGATGACAGCAGGAGCAGTACTGTCGGACATAGTTTATGGTCATATCCGGGAACAAACCTGAAACGTTTATTAAAATTTGAATTATACTTGTTAAGCAAGTTGATAAGTTCATGAGCACTGGTATCCTAAATGTGAAAAGGCCTGTTCACGGTTTATTTCCGAGTGATAGTGACAAACAACGAGCTGTTCTGAACTTCTGTGTTAAATTGCTTCACAAAATGTGCATTTCTTTGTAGTTGGAAGAAAGTGGAAACTTAATCGTAGTTGACTTTGGAACGAGCGCTGGGAAAACCTTCGTTGGACTCGGAATGAAACTGACCGGTGCCAAGGTATTCATTCACATATTGTGTCATTTTGATCAATGGCTGTGGGAACTATTTAGAGGCTATCTATGGCCTCATCATCATCATAATCATTTACGTTTTATATCCACAGTTTTATATCCATTTTACCTGTGCGTGTTAGCACAGGTTGGAGTCCTCCCTTGGAGCCCCGTGGGGACCTCCATGGAGCCCTCAACCACATTGAGAACAACATTGGCGTTCAAACTATGTAGTTCCGCCTCAGGATCCCCTTAAGGCATCCTGGTGCCCCTTGTTGCACAGAGCCCGTTTTTGGCCCATGGTTCCTTCAAGCATCTGGATCGATTTTCAAATTTGAATGTGGCATGGAAACCTTTTGCCTCCCCATGGAAGCTTCCGGGGACTCCCTGGGGGCTCTAAATCCCCCAGGGCCCCCATGACATGAAGTATAAAATTTCTGATCCGCTTTCGCACATTTCATGTCAATATCTTCAAAACTGCACGAATTTATCGAGACAGACACACAGGGACACACACACATACCCCTACAGGCCAGGGAGCAAGGATCAGCCCAAATCTCCTTGGGCTTGTCGTAAAAGGCGCCTAAAGAAAACAGGGAGCGGTTCTGTGCCGGTTCTCTTGCACAGAACCGGACTGCACAGGGTGCGGCCAAAAAAAAAACCTAGCAGATTCGCGATAACTCAGCCAAAATTTATATTTTTGCATCATCTTTTCAGGAGGGATTGTAGCTGAGATAATTTGACTCAAGTGCACTGGTTCGTTTTCAGTTCCGCGTTGTCTTCACCATGGATCTGCGGGATTGGCACTTTACATGCATCACCCCCCCCCCCATTTATGGTAGTCTGGCAAAATAGGTCTTGCCAGTTTAGCAACAAATTTCGGAGATCGGCAGGCATCAAAATGCTATTTGCAGGCGTCACAGTGTCAGTTAAAACAATTTTGAAACTTTTTTGGTAAAAGTTTCATAACTTTTGAATGCAAGCAGATTTTCAAGTGAAATTTTCAGAACTTGTGTCAAATTATCTCCGCTACAATCCCTGAAAAGATGAAACAAAAATGTTTATTTGTGGCTGAGTTTTCGCGAATCTGCTAGGGGGTTATTTTTTCCCGCACCCTGTATATAGCCCTTGGTTGGCACAAGGTCCCTAGACTACAAAAAACAAAAACAAAACACACAAACACAAGTTTTCGCTTATACATGTAGATCGTATAAATGAGACACACCATAATGAGATTTGTTTTTAAGGACTTTGAAGAGCTGGCGGAGATGGCTGGGCGAGGCGATACAAAGAAAGTGGACGTGACGGTTGCGGATCTCAAGAACAGGGAACGAGAAGGGGAGGACTGGTACAGCATGATGGAAGACGACCTTCACGTGTTTGCGCTGGGAAAACTGGCGGAGAGCAAGTATGAAGGTGAAGGTGGCTATGTATAATTGTATATACTAGTTGGCGTCAGAGATTTTTACGCTAGCTGTGATGAAATAAAAAATATTGAAAAGTAAATCAATGTGACAAAAAATAGACTAATTGAAAATTATTATTATACTTTTTTATAATAATAAATAACTATCATTGGCATCACTGACGTTTTCTAAAACTGTTGTACTTTTTCAGAATTTCCGGAAAATTTAGCTGTCCCACTACGATGTGTGTCGATTTATAAAAATAACATATCTATGTCATGAAGATTTGGATTATCCTACTACATGGTAGGCCAATTAATTTTTGCCACATCCTTTCAAACACTATAGCGTGCGCTCAAGACCCCTCAAGAGGGATTGAATGAGGTTTTCGAAGTTGGGGTGAGAGGCGGGGCAGACCTTTTTTCTAGAAATCAAAATTTTTTTTCATCCCAAAGACAATTTTTATTTTCCGTCTCAAGCATGGGTGGAACAAAGTTGCCAAAATTGGGGGAGCGAAGGAAGACCTTTATTAAATTACAAATGTTTTTCACCCAAAATACGCATAAGTCTTTTTATTTTACGAGCATTTTTTGCGATTTGGTTGAGCATTGAATGAAGAGGACCCTGCTCTAGAGCAGGAGGGCACGGCCTGATCTCAAGGCGTGTGTAGATGCATTTAATTTATTCGATTTTTTTTTCAATTGCATGCCCAATTTGAAACGGGCGGGCGTAGCATTACGCTTGAAAATCGACCACGGTGGCGTAGGCCCAGGGTTAGATTTTCCGCTGGGGTGTGGGGTGTTAAACCACCCAAGCTCGCATTGGACCCCCTAGTTTGCGTTTTAATCCCCCTAGTTTGTTAAAAGTTACTGTCAGCACCCCCCCCCCCCGCTCTTGAGGTTTAACTGGAGGGGAAATAAAGTCTACCCCTAGCTCTTTTCAACAAATCTGACCCTGCTAGGCCTACGTGATTTTAAGGGCTGAGCAGTTACATTACGTCTGTTTCAGAAGGAGAAGGCGTAAGTCTACACATCTTAGCACCTCTCTTTTCCTCCTTCCGATCGCGAGTCTTCACGAGAGGGGAAAGTGATAGTGGCGCGAAGAAAGTGACTTAAATTTGACGCAAAGAATTGACACCCCCGTGAAATTGTTTGATACCCTCCCTCATTTAAAAAATCAATTAAAAAATTTATTCCTGCATAAATAAAAAGAAAGAAAGAAAGAAATAAATAAATAATTTAAAATAAATGCCCGCTGAAGGCCCAATTAAAACCTTATCAAACATTTTCGATGCGGTACAGGGACATACTCGGGAGAGGACATCGCGGCCGCCCTGCTCGACTCTCACTGCCGCACGATCGTGAGGACGCTCGTGCCCAACATGAAGGTGCACAAGCTGACAAGGGTCGTGTTCGTCGGGTCTTTCCTCTCCCATCCCGTCGTTCGACAATCGATGGAAAGGAACTTCCATGCGAGTGCCTTCCTCGCACCTTTCTCCGGAGTGGGTGTTTTGTTATCTTTAAAAAGAATTTTTTTAAATCTCTTCTATGTCATAATGTCATAAATTTAATAAAAGATCTATTTCATTATTTCTATTTTACGGTGTCAGTCGTTGTTTTGGGAAAGCAGGAAATTGTGTTTTGATTTTCTTGTCTGTTCCAGGAATAAATATTCCTTATACAACCATGGTTTGAATATTGGTGATCCTGGGCAGTGTTAGAGTTACAGTTTAACCGGCTGTAATAGGCGGAAACTCAGTCAAGGTCGAGGCTTCAGAACAGCAACCTTTTGTCCTGAACATAGTCATCATCCTGATCATCATTTCCGTTTTTCATCGTGAATTTTGCACGCTAGCACGTCAGGTTTTACGTCTGCGACCACAGACACACGCCCTCATGTGCCCAGGCCCCACAAAGGGAATCGGGAGCTTAGAGGCCTTTTGAGGGTGGAAAGTACAATTGAGCTGACAATTAATCCATTAGGGAGATGATGACATCGATCTGGAGTCCGCGGGGTCTCACCCATCGCAAGCAGCGCCTAACTAACGCCGGATCTATATGAGACTAGGCATCATACAAACCTCTCTAGCTCCGTCTCCCCAGTCGTATGACTGTGTCAATGTCAATGTCTGTCACAGGTAGTGTAAATATCTTTGATTGGTCGTCTGACTGTGTGAGTGTCTGTTAGAGTGAGTGTCTCTCTCTTTGATTGGTCGTATGACTGTGTCAGTGTCTGTCACAGACCCTATGTTATTTAGTCTGTCCTGGGAGTGTGTCTCTCTTTGTCTGGTAGTATGACTGTGTCAGTGTCTGTTACAAGGAGTGTCTCTCTTTGTCTGGTTGTCGGACAGCCGTTGAGACAGTCGGTATGAAGCAATAGGTGCTGTCAAAAGAAGAGATTCTCTGACAGCCGTTGAGACAGTCAGAGAATCTCTTCTTTTGACAGCACCTATTGCTTCATACTAAATTCATAAATGTTGCAGTTGCTATTATTATGTTTAAATCTCAAGCTGCTTTTGAAGTAATAAAAATATGACAAATTGAGGCATATTCTTGCATTGCAAGGTGCTAGTGAGATTTAACAGTTTTCAATCTGGCAACAAAGTCAGATATCGTGGTAGATAAATGTCTGGACCTGGTTTGCAGGACTTGCACTTCAATTTCATTTAATGGTAGCGTGTAAGAGTCAAATGGACCTTCTTTACCTTTTTCGCAGAGACGATTGCATAGTGTTCTACAGTTCTACTACTTTACACAAGTTACTTACACATAACACACTCTCACTGCATGTGGCCTCTATGCTAATATTTTACATGCTTATTCCTTAACCAATATGTGAAACAAACTTTTTGTTGATTGATTGATCGATGTGACCATATTTTAAAGAAATTTGTGTGACTATTACCGGTGTAGTGTTCTAGTAATTTTCAGAGTTGCTCTGTTGCATTCATGGTGACCAGATATACTATTGCACAAGTTCACAAAGTAATTTCGTTGACTACAGGGTGACCAGATTCGCATGGCGGTGTTACCAAATCCTGGATTCCTGTGTGCGCTCGGGACATGGTGGAAGAACCTGAAAATGGAGAAGGAAGCGAATGAGAAAACTGCTGAAAATGCACCCTCTACACTTGCGAACTAGCTTAAGTTTCATTAGTTCTCTTTCTTAAATTAGTGCATGACGTTTTTATTGATTACTTTTCGCCATTAAATTCTTCAATTTGACTAAATTAGACCTACGATTCAAGCAAATGATGTTTTTCCATCTCCGTTTGCATGACATATTTTTGGTGCGTTAAAAGTGCACTATATATACATACATACATAAATTTCTGTAGCTGTGAACTAAATATATATGAAATATAAATGTTATCATTTTAAGTGTTTTTATTCCGGGCAGACTAATGATAAATACTATTTTTAACTGTTTATAATTATGGTTTTTTATGCAATACCAAAATTATGAGACGATGCACAATATTTATATTATTACATGTAATAATTTAAATCACATTGTAGTTGTAACGAATGTTTAAAGACGTCGATATTTTAATGGTTGTCTCCCACGATGCACTTCCGTTATCAGTATCTTGCATTGCGCTGTTACATACAGGGCTAAGCTTTTTTTGCTGGCGTCCAGACTCCAAGATCCAGGCGTTATGTCGTATTGAGAAGCCAGGGTATTTATTTTTTGGTGTCGCAGGAATGATTTTGTATACTGAAAATGTACTAAATTTATGTGATGTAATTACAGCGACTCCGAGATCGTTGAAATCTGGCGTCTGGAGACGCCGGGGTTACAATTTTTTGGAGTCTCGTAATGCCAGGGGTACGATTTTAGGCGTTTGAGTCAAATTTCATGGCGTCTATGACGCCATGACGACAGTTAACAGAAGCCCTGCATTCTCACTTAGCATATCCTGTTTTTATTTTACTAACCGTCATTTAACATTTACATTGTACTTGTGCAATGTCACGTATCATTCATATAATCTTCAAACGATGCATTTCTTTCTCAATTGCAGGTTACTTGAATTTCCGGCAAAAAACAATTCATGCGTATTGCGGTTTGATCGTCTTATCGTCTTAGCTAATTCAATACTCACGTGTAATTAAACATCAAGGTAATGCTACAGAATAGGGGTAAACGTTGATCAAGCAAGAATTGGGAACATCGCGACTTAAACGGCCGTATCCAAGTTCACCCCAGGTCGTTCCCCAGCTGAAACACATAATATAATATAAATGTATTTAATTCGTCCAAGGACAGAATATCAAGCAATAAAAATAAACAAACGGAAAATGATAATACTAAAAGCTATTCTACCCAATTATAATTACTTAATACTATTTCCCAAATTAATTATACCAAAGTATAGTTCAGTCATAATATTTGATTTGGCAGAACTTATATAACTTTTATCATTACTTTAGAATGTGTTCATTATTCTATACCAGAACAAGAAATAATGAAGACTCATCATCAGGTTAAATGCGACTGAACACTGAAAATAACCTTACAAATCCATAAAAAGTTCATAGCCTAAATTCACCGACAGTCATCAAGCAGACACCGTCGCCTTGTAGATCCATTCTCTGACCTCGACCTTGTCAGGCCACAGGTCGCACATCAATAGCTTGTCATTGAACTTATAATGAGGCAATAATCTAAAAGGATTATTGTCCGTTTTGGAAGCAAAATCCCTAGGAGAATTGCATGGCCTGTATCGATGGAGCTAAGGGGCTAAACCTCCCATTTCATTTTTTTTCAATGCCTCCACCTCCAAAAAAAGCACCTTGGGATGACCTAGTTTTGAGGCTTTTTAAACCTCCCTGGCCTCTTGCATTCCCCCACCCTCACCTCAATTTCACAACCCCCATGCTTTTATGTTTGAGACATAGTAACCTTCAGGGAAGAAAGAAAGCATATACTTAAAGTAAATGCTTTCATAGTATGTTTAGGAGTCCGTTTTGGATTAGGATCCATCCTTACCCCTTCCACCTCTTCACCTCCTTTCAGGAAAGTGACCCCCTCGGCCCAATTTTTCAATCCCCCAGAATCTGAAATATGCTGACTCTTCAGCTAATTATTTTGGCAAGATGCAAGCCCTGGGACCTCGGGGGATTGTTGTCAGCAATTCCCTTCTTGAATGGAAAAGGCAACTCCGTCGAAAAATGCATTCCTGTTCTGAACACTTTTGTGCGAAAAAAAGGCGTACAAGGTGGACTAAAAAAAATCACACTTTTATACTTTACCGTATAACTCCGGCAAATATTCTGTTCGCATCACATTTAACCATATTATGTTTCAAGTACATGTATTATCGGGGACAGGCAAACACTAACTCCTGTGGCTAAAGCATAAAGAGTCCTCGTATGCAGTTAGACGCCTTATTATGCTTATAATATGCATAATAAGGAGTCTAGATGCATACTATATAATACCGTCTATTGTATAAGGAGTGTTAAGGCATAAATATGCAGCATATTTATGCCTTAAGATGCGTACACTCCTCATGCATCTTTATAGCTTACACCACATTATGTGAAAAGTGTGAGAATGGGTGTTTTAGGCTACCAACGACACAGTGTTATATCAGTTCAACTAGTAAGTTTCACCGATCATATTGTTGTGAAACACTATGATTAGTTCAAATGCTGCGCACTTCGGTAGAAAAAATCGATGTCATCTAAGAAATATCTTAAATTTATAAACGCATGAGTACAAAACAAGTTCTATTTTGAACCAAATAAGAAGTTATTATTTAAAAGTTCATTTGAAAGATTTGGGGATATCAGTGATAAGCAGGCTAAGACATAGGCTATGATGCTATATTAGTTAACAAAAACCGGTGAACAGTGAATTACTTCGCAGCCCAGGACCATCCTAATTCTTTTTCGACAAACAACACCCCGGTTATCACCTGTTTTTGAGGAGCCAATAGCGTTCTCCCGTTGTTTTGTCCGTGCCGTAGCCGACCAATAGGACGGCGTGGTTTATGACGTCAACACATGCCTCGTTAGGGTCCATGACCCCTCCCATGTACATACTGAATCCTTGTCCGACTGAGATAGCGACGTTAATGGGACCGATGGTTTTGAGGGCGTTGAGTAAAACTGAATCGTCAGATGGCGACAGCGGTTGTTGCGAGGTAAAGGAAGGCAGCAGTGGAATGTATAGTGCTGGGTTTGCATGACATGCGTTGATAGTTTGAGCCATCGTCTGCCAACAATATCAAGTTGTCGTTTTAATTAACCACTTCGAAAGCAAATGTCTGCAAGTTGCAAAAGTTGCAGACAAAGTTGCAAATGTCTACAAAGTCTACAGGTTCATCTGCAAAGTTTTAGCAATGTCTGTTTAATGCAAATATCGCAGCATTCCCAATTATATTAGATAACCACAGCTACTAGCACTTATGCTCAATCTTTAGGTCCAGATATGAAGTGACGTCACGCTACGCTTAAGCGTAGGAACTTTCCTAGCGGACAATCAGGGGATTGGGCTAACTCAATCGCCTGATTGTCTACTAGGTCGAGTTTTCAACCAAGTCTTACAGTTTTAGCCAGAGTTCATGGTGTCAACTCATCGAATCAACGTAGAAGAAAGCAGCTTGATCCAGGATTTAGTAAACACAGTATTCATTCACACTTTTTAGTCCATTTTTCGTGTATACGATAGGTGTGACGCTTGCAGCCACGGCTACACACCCTCATGTGCGCTGACCTTACAAGGCTACATTTTGAGCAGGGTGGGCCTACAGAGGGAGGAAACAATTAACCTGACACTTAAATAAACTAAAGACATGATGACATCGGTCCAGAATCGAGCGAAAACTCTGGCTCCACCTCCCACTTTTTTTAGTTAGACAAACAATTCTGATTGGTTGTCGATATATTATTCTGGACTTGAAAATTTAGCAATCTGATTGTAATCCCGGCCTAGAAGAGTCACTGTTGTTAATACCGTTATAATAAAGTATGAAAATTATGAATCAAAGTCGCCAACGAATTAAAATTTTAACACAACATTGCCAAAAATACAAAACTGAATGTGCCAGACAAGCTGACCCTGTGAAAGTATACAAATATGACGCTCTAAATTGAAACAAAATAATTGTGGCAGCAAAACGTTTTCAGACAAACCAGACCAACCAGCCAACGAAATTCAACTCTTTAAATTTTAGTCTGTTTAATGCTAAATATCGCTACATTTTCATATTACATAATCACAGCTACTCGAACATATGCTCAATCTTTCAAGTTCAAATCTCTCTGCAAACCACACGAACATGCAGACCAGGGGCCTGTTTCTCAGAGTTTCCCTAAACTTATTCCTAAATACGTAAAAAAAAAAGTTAAATCCAACCACCAGCATCCATGACGTCATCATATGTTTAATTTCATGTGGCGCCGCGGCGGTGTGGAGTGGAGTGGAGGCGGTGTGGAGTGGAGAAATTTTGCTTAGATTCTTTAAAGAACTTCTTATGAATAAAATTTGTGTAAGATATTTTGAGAAACAGGCCCCAGGTCACGGGTTGAATTCATACTAACCAAAAGCAGACCTAATTTTAAAAGGGTTACCTCCGCCACGTAGGGATAGTTTGCCTCAGTGCTCAACCCCCTTTGAGATAAAACGTAGCTGTACGCAAGCGTGTAAGACCCGGCGACACAATTGGTCGGCTCCATAGTGTCTGTAACATGAGAGGCAGTGATTCAATTATTAAAAGTGCTACAATTAATTAAGATCAGTTCAAAATCCGACTGCTCCGAAATGCATGGAAATAGAGTTAGGTCGCCAATAAAATGAAAGAATCCTTCTACATTGTACATGCAGCTCGTGCTCTGTTTTTGTAGCCCGAAGCTCTTCCAATTTCTTACGTGGGGCTAATTTTGCGAACTAAATTTTCTCAATCGCCCTTGCTAAATAAATTATTGTCAAAATGACTCTAGCTAGCTGAAACTTCTCAACCAACCGAACTATCTGCATCGTCTCAATAACTCTGGCTCTCTAAATTTTCTCAATCATCATAGCTAACTACATTTTCTCTATCACCGTACCTGCATTTGGACAACTATCATGAAAACATACCTCATGAAAAGCCAATCCTACCGACGATGCAGTCGACAAGCTGCTGCTCCGACAGCGACACGTGCTGGCCCGTTCTTCGACAGTAGTAGTACTCGAGGGCGCCCGTCGCCGAGAAGGCCCAGCACGATCCGCAGTAGCCCTGATGATCAATAGCAGCGATACACAGTAGCCCTGAGGATCAATAACAGCAAAAAATTTGAATCTGTTATAAAATGACGAAGTTATTCATTTTTTTAATTCATCATATTTGGCTGCCGCACCCTGTATGTATGTAGTACATGTATGTGAGCCTGGTCTCGAGTAAAATAGCAGGGTGGGGTTTAATCTTAAGGACGGTGTGTGAGTATCAAAGATTATTACTGTCCGGTTTTGCTTAAGAGGGCCGCCACAAAACCGCTCCCCCTTCTTTAGTCGCTTTTTACGACTGGCCCGGGGAGCTCTGGGCTGCAAGGCCAATTCTTTTTTCCCGGGCCTGCACGGGGAGAAAATAGCAGCTTACTAGTAGTTCAATTAATCGTTAGAAAAGTGAAGAACCGGGAGGTGTGAGGAAGATTCCGGAAAACGTCCGCAATAACAGCAACAAAAAGAACAAGCAGAAGAAAAAGAAACCAAGAAAAAGATAGCGATATGAACCTGGTCCTTAACAGGAGTGATGCATCCCCCAGCGGTGTAATTCAGCGAGTCCGCCAGAGGCTGCGATTGTGTCGTCGTTGTAGTTGTAGGCCGAGTTGTAGTCGTTGTTGTTGTAGGCTTGGTTGATGTAGTTGTAGTTGTGGTTGTTTTTGTTGTCGTCGTTGGAGTCGTTGTAGTTTTAGTAGTTGTTGTTGTTGGCGTTGTAGTAGTTGTTTTAGGAGTCGTTGTAGTTCTAGTTGTAGTCGTTGTCCGACTTGTAGTGGTTGTTGGCGTCGTTGTAGTCGTTCTAGGAGTCGTTGTAGTTCTAGTTGTAGTCGTTGTCCGACTAGCAGTTGTCGTGGGAGTCGTTGTTGTTTTGATGGTAGTTGTCCTAGGAGTCGTTGTGATCGAGGTGGAAGGTGGAGGAGAAGGAGTGGGCCTGGTTGTTGTCCCTGAGTTCACGCTTGCCGGAGTGCTCCGAAATCGACCCGCGGTGGTCTGTGTCGGGGCAGAGGTCTGCGGGCGGACTTGACGCTTGTTCCTGCGCAGCAGGGACGGGTTGAACCCGAGCAGGAGCCGTGTGAACTCGGCAAATGTCTGCAAACAACAATTCAAAACGCCGACGATCGGCAATACATTTCTGTACATTTAACCTACAATAGGCCAATGAAATTTATTTTTGAATAGAGGCGGCTCAGAATGTATAATTAGTATGATTGATTGTTCCTGTATCGCCTGCAAATGTCTTGATTACTTTGCTATGCAGCTAATAGATTTAAGGCATAATATGTATTTATATTATTAAGCCGCATGATGGTTGTGCAATGCGTGAGCATAAATGAGTAGACCCACACTAATTATTAGTCATGCCTTTATAATTGATTATACTATATGACAAATTCACTGAATGCTATCGCTGGTTAGTTGACCATTGTGCTCACAAAATCAAATATTTCCTAAAGTGCGCTGCACGCAAGAGCATCTTAGATTAGCCAACTCATTTAAACCCATAACGGCCCAGATTGCCTATTAGACAGTAGGCCCATAGTATACAGCGCGCACTAACGTAAGAAAACCTCATGGCCTAGCCTATGTGAAATTATCACGCAGCCTCACATAACGATGTTCTGCCTGGCCATGCTTTACATGGCAATTGAAAAATGCGTAAGTGGAGGATTGTGATCTCCAACAAATTCTTTTTCGCGGCCATGATACATGCAGCATGCTGCATTGTGCATCTACATGCACATGTAGGTTCTATTAGCTGGAACGTGTAAGGATCAATGTACAATATACATTCGTGAATGATGTTAATTATCAGGTCATCATCATGATTCATGCACAACGTCATCATTCCATTATTATTATTGTTACAGTGCGTTACAATATAACATCGTTCATCGTCATCACCATAGTCATCACGATTGCGAAATCAAATCGTGACAATGATTCGTAGATCTAAAAATTTCTATTCTTAATTGAGGGGAAGGATCTTTTATCGTTCTTTGTTCACTTAGTCAGTCAACCTCGATTAAATTCATCATGCGTGACTGACAATTACATAAATGGCGTAGATGCTCGCCATTTGTAACGCGTCCTAATAGATTTCTGAAGCTTAATGGACTCTGCACAAACTCTGGCGCGTAAACGGCAGCTAAAATCGTGTCTCGCTCCCAAGAGCCTACGTTATACAGTATTACATTGCATATTGATGATCAAACCCATGTCGACTCTCAAAAAACCGCTCATTCATCGCAGTATTTTATTGCATTTAATTGCTTATAAATGATAAGCAACTAAACGATCGTCCTTTGGCTGCAGAAATCTATTAAGACTTCAAGAGTTCAAGAATTTCTTAAGAAGAAAGTAAGCGTGACGATGAATTCTCCTTAGCATGACAAATTGATTAACTTTGCTGAATGTGACTGCAACGGCCTATGAAATACCCTTCCCAATATGCAGCGTGACGTGAAGCCGATGTCTTATATCATCATTGGGGCCTTTACTCGGAAGCCTATTGTACCCATGGTATAATTTATACATGTACAGTACATTATACAACGGATAAAGGAACTACATGTAGCCTATACGGCTAGGCTGTGCACAGACCTGAAACAAACTCTAAAAGGTCTATAGACACCCGGCATTAACATATTTCCTTTGTGCAGCTGTTGTCATTGTGCTCAGTGGGTTAAGTTCAATTCAATACAGGAACTTATTCTAAGCTACATGTAACTGCCTTTTATTGCCTAATCTGTTAATGTCCATGTTTTCACAAAGGTTTAGAAGTTTGCGCTGTGATTCAGGCCCGTAGCGTGAGGGGTGCCAGTGGTCCCCCTGCTAGAGGCCTCTGCCCATCCTGCTCTCAGAAAATTAGCCTGTGCTGTCTGCCCCCTGCTCATTGCGGAAGTAAAATATCTACCCCCTGCTAAAATTTCTGTCCACCCCCGCCGAGATTGGCGACGGTACGGGGCTGGATCAGGACTGCTGGAACTGGGTTTTTACGACCGGACGCGCTTCCTGACGCCAATCAAATAAATAATTATCTGGCACAGGGTTAGCAACAAGCGACACTTGTGTGTTTAACATCCTTGCATGTAAGGGCCTGTAACGCATGGTTTCATAGTTGCCGGCTCCGGGACTTGAACCCTGGTCCTCTGGACTCACAGTTCGTCGCCTTAACTACTACACCAAAGCGCCTCGCTTCAAAAACTCTTTAGTTCAAGAAAAATGAGATTTTTCACTAGAAACGGTTCTATGCAACTATTTGTCACCGTCAGCGTGCACTTGAACCATGTTCCACGACTTGCGTGCGATGGAACCATGTTCCATGGGTTAGTAGTACGGTATGTCACGATCAAGTCACCGAGATAGGGTTATCATTTCAGATATTTTCCGCAGCTAAACAAAAAGAGAAATGGTAACTTCTGATGTCTTTGCATAATCATTGCATACATATAAGTCTTCAAACTCGCTATTATTCGTCTTGCAAACGAATTGCAAACGTCACGGTCTTGAAAAACACTGGACGTCTTTCAACAAATAAATTATCATTAGATAGGGCCTGTGGTCTTTCAAAAATATATCTAAATTATTGCGGATAATTGTTTAATTTAATATTCTGCGAACGCGAGGATAATAAATAGGGCCTCTTGAACTCACCAAGTCTGAGTACTTGTTGAGTCCCATGAGAAAACTCAAGAGACCTGCTTTAGCCTTGGCGTTGTTCTGCAATATGAAGATGGCAGACTGCTGTAGTCCAGTCCACCTGTGCACGACCAAGAAATGTCAAAAATCAGACGAAAGAAGTGTCGAATATCGACGCTACAAGATCATCTGGCTTTGGAGAATAGGCAGGAAGGTGTGTTTTGAGCAATTTTTGTATATTATCTGTCTCGCTTGGCACAAAAATGGCTCTAGTGCGCTACTATACCGTTAACAAAGAAACGATCACTAGGGTTGCCAGACGTCCCTTATTTGAAGCCATTTGTCCCGTGTCCCCTATGAAGTGTGTCAGGTATTTCGATCACACTGATCTTATTTGACTGGCAGCTGCTGGCTACTAGCTGCCAGCTGCCAGGTGCTGACTGCTTGTTCCGCACCGCAGGAATTCAAACTGTTGCTGCTGCGCAGTTGTTCCCACCACTTCGTCGAGTCTAGGTTTGCCTCTGGATCTTTGTTGTAAGCGTAACTTGTAACTGTGCTCACGGTATAGTGTTGTAACATTACATCTTGCGTGTATTTAGCGTGTATTTAGAGTGAGCGTTAGATAAAGCGGTTTGTCGTATCTTTCGTGTGAAAACTCTTTTGGGATCGATCCAGAGGTAGGCCTAGCGGCGGTGGTGCAGGCGACTGATGGGGGCGACTGCCGTAGGTTTCAGGGAAGCTTACTGGAAACAGTGTTATGGGTAGGGAGGTTAGTAACTGGTTTTGTGACTCTGCATTTGTGTAAAAACTTTATTAATTGTTAGGCATCCGTTCTGATTCTGATGCTGTCAAGTTATTTTATAATTGTTCCGTTGCGTACCTAGCTTATTCTTCTATTTCATTATTGAATATTCCATATTTAATTTCGGACTTCTGTTCCGTGAATATACAGGAAAAGTATATAAAAACCTGATTCGCTGTCAATAAGATATAAAAGGGGAGTAGTACTCTGAAATCCCTACGGGTAACGTGTTTGCATGGTGGTTCTGGTCATGACAAAGTGCATAAGGGACGCTAATTGTTGCCCCTCATTTGAGCCGGGTCTATGCTTCACCTATGCAATTACAACAAAACTGTAGCATGATCATTGAAAAATGTATCTACAAATAGCGTAATACTACAATCTAATACCAAGTTTCATATATTATACTTCGATTTATTTTAGACGTGCGTGAAATGTATTAGCCTGGTGTGGCACATTGTGTCGAGGATTCAGTTACAGGTATGTTGTTCATGCAGCTCAGTGAAAAGTTGGCTTATGCTTAATTTTTGTTGTCCCTAATTCGAATGATACAAATCTGGCAACCTTGACGAGCAGTAGGTACATGTACAATGTAGTAAGCATGGATATTACACAGCGCCTGGGTGTGAATACTTACGCGGTAGCGCGCGCCGCCGCGGTGGCGTAAACCATGCTATGCTGCGAGGCCCATATCTCAAACAGCTGCTCCATCTCCCCCATGTCCGTCGGATCGAAGCCCGGCGACGCTAGCAGGCTGTTGGCGCTGGCCCCCAGGGGGGGCGTGTAGCGGGGGACACCGGGTCTGGCCGTGGTGTTCGGAGCCAACAGAGGATCGCAGCGAGCCGTGGCGACGAGCACTAGCAGCAGCAAGGCGCTGGACGCAGCGTGGGATGGGATTCTGAACGTCATTTGAGCTGTGAGAGAGCGCAACCTGCAAAACGAGAGCTAATTCTCAATAAAATGTATATACAAACCTGCTAAAGAGTTCAATTTCAGCGATAATGAACGCAGCGAGGCTCCAGCATTTATTAAGCGAGAGTACACGCACGTGTGTTCAACCAACATAGAGATGACAGGGGAGTGTCGTGGACTCCCTCGACCGGAAGGCGCGGGAGGGGGGGGGTCTTAACGCCGGTGTCATCGGTTCTGAATAAACGTTTCGTTTTAATGCTTACTTTGCGTTGCGAATAGATAAACGATGCACAATAGCTGAGGTTGTCTAATATCGCGGAACAGAGCTATTCAGTGTACTGTAGACATTCGACAGCAATGACCAGCACCGGTCATCATAACATAGAGACCGAAACATCGATAACACAGTAAAAACTGAGTTCATGTTTCACATGCATGCTCCGCTGCTACTGCACGCTTTACATTATAGTTTAGCCTTAGCTCTAGCTCTTGTTTGAATCGGCAATCTTCTTCCGTTTTGAGCAAAACGGTCTCACATCGCTGCAGTTCGTCATACCCTATCATAAATTAGACCATAGATATAGGCTAATGCACAGAGCACACGATTAATTACTTTACTCACTTGTACCGATCGATTGTGTGAATCTGTCGCCCAGGCTACATGTATAGCTTCGTTTTGCTTTGCTGATTCATACTATGCAGCCTGCCACTTACATCAGGGATTACCACCAGTGGGTCACCAGTCACTATATACCGTCTGAGTCATTGCGTTCATGAGACGCCATGTTTCACGCCCTCTGTGAGATCACTGCATTGGCGGATCAACGGGGGGGGGGGGGGGGCAATGGGGGGGATTGCCCCCCCCCCCCCCCCAGCGTTCTGTTGGGGGGCGGAAAGGGGCGATCGCTCTCCGCATAAATTTAAATTTATAATGCAGTGGAGGAGGTTTGAGGGGAAATCGCCCCCCCCCAGAGTGTCGCCTTTGAAGAGCATCGCCCCCCCAGAGCTTTTAGAAATGGTAAAATTTATAGATGAGAGTTCTGAAAAGAAAAATTTGTCTGCACTCAACCTACCCGGCTCACGAGTTCCGCACGGAAAGGAAAAATCATGGCTTTGGGCCTAAATCCTCCCCCCCCCCCAGGATGACGGGCTGGATCCGCTCCTGGATCACTCAGTGACTAAAGCACACATACTTGTAGACCGACTTAAGGGGGGAAGCGATCTGTGTGTGGCACACTGGACTGTAGGCCTATAGTGTTCGTTACTACACATCACGGTCCTCACAACCACACCCACCGCATTGACATAACCGCCGTACTCTATCTTATTTTAATTCTAATAGTAATTTTAAATATCATTAAATGTTGAAACTAACCTTAACAGTTTGCCTTCTAAGCATGCTGTCCGAATAGTTTTGATCCGGTAAAATTGTAACAATAAAGTCCATTGATCTATCCATCCATTCAATACGTTGCGGAATTAGAGAGCCAAGGTTGAATTAATTCAAGTTGCTTGCTCCCACATTAATCCGTCACAATGATATAATTTTTTAGAACCAAAGCTTGTGCGCTAAACGCGTCTTGATTTGTTTTTGGCTGTCAATCTTGACCAAGGTCCAAAATGTGTATGATTAAGTCATTGGTATTCACGGTTATAACACACCATGAATGTTCTTCTGGCTATTAAAAGACTTTCTATATGCTATTAACGACGTGATGATTGCGAGAAATGTCCCGAATAACCATGTATAACAAAGTTGATTTAATAGACTTATTAGAGATGCATGTAGTTGCTTTCGGGGCGCAGCTTTACAGTAGGCTATAGGCCACCGCTTAGCGTAATGTTAGACCTACATGTATTGATCAACTGTTTGGAAATATTTTCTTAAAATTCATTTATAAATGGACGCTGAGTTTGGATGTTTGTTTGTTTGTTTCTTTTTCCGTCTCACTTTACTGTCGCTATTTTTGGTCCGATTTCCTCACGAATAGATTCATTCTCTTCGTCTCGGAAACTAAGCGATACGGCATACGGTAGGAGTTTATCTTACACCTCCCAAATATTGAGAAAAACCCTTTTTCCCGTGTGCCTTTTTCCGCATCAGTGACGATATTAATGGGTCAATTTTCTCAAAAATTATGCGTTAATGCATAATTTCGTATGAGGAGTCCCTCCAAGAGTAGCAACCAGTGTCTCCAGTCAAATTTATTTTATCATTTTTTTTCCAGTGTGCTGTTTCGCATCAGTGCCGCCATTTATGGCCCGATTTCCTCTCGAATCGGTTCATTCTCTTTGTCTCGACAACAGTAACTAAACGACACACCAAACAGTAGAAGCCAGAGTTACAACTTACAACTATTAAAAAAACATTTCCTCATCAGTGCCGCCATTAATGGGTCGCTTTTCTCCAAATGATTAGGCCTAATGATGCGTTAATTCCTGTGATGCGTCTCCCCAACATTTTCCAACAGAGAATAGCGTATCTTCAAATATATACAATATATTATACATGTTTGCCGCAATGAAAGAGCCTATTGTCGGCGCAACCAAAGTTATATCTATTTATAAATCGATCTTGAATTTAGATTTTTGCACGACGGATTACGTCGCGTGCGACGTATGTCACGCCCCGGTCTACTCGGTCTGCTGTCGCATATGTGGACCGACTGTCTCCCAAATGGCCTCGTTCTCTTCGCCTCGGCTGGTGTCAACTGCTTCCCCTTTTTTAGTCGCCTTTAACGTCTCTCCCGGGGAACTCTGGGCTGCAAGCGAATGTTTTGTTCCCTGGCTTGCAGGGGGTGTGTTAAACGGTAGAAGCCAATGTTGCCACTCAAGTCTCAATTGTCGAAGTCAAGGACTTTCGTAACTAGCCATAGGGCTTTTGTACTGGGAGCTCTGGGCTGCACATCAATAATATTTTCTCCGATTTGCAAGGGGTTATTGCAAGCGTAGCTGCAACAGGCATGTAGTGCATAAAATCGCCGTAGCCTCCATCTGCAGCCTACTATTGACCTACAGAATGTGGCACAAAATTATCTTGAAGTCAATAGGCCTATAGCCCTAATAATGTAGGCTCAAGTAAAGGCTAAAGCCGAAACTTACCGAACGAGCAATACGCCTAAATGCTCTCGCATGTACAGGCATTGCATTCAATTCAATTTGACTCGATTTATTCAGCCATCGACGCAAGCAATTGTAACCAGTCGTCGCAAGCGACACAATCTTACTGTTATTATGCAAGCGAGTATTTAGTAGGCCTACATGTGCATGCGTAGGCTTCGATCTTTCATTAATATTGCTGGATACGAAAAAATTTAAAAGTGTTCATAGTAAGCTTTTGAACAGTTGAGGGTACTGGAGCACAAAGTTTTTATTAGTGCTCATATTTTGGAGAGTCCGTAAACCATTAACTTATATTATTTTTATTGATTTGATGGATGCGATCCACCCATATTCCCGCCCCCAGGATCAACGTCAGTGGCGATTCTAGGGATGGGTGGGGGTCTAGGCCCCCCATACCCCTTTATCATTTTAAACCTTCCCAGTTACATTTAAACCAAGTACTTACAAGCGCATCCTTTAAGCCCCCCCCCCTCCATTTTAAGGATGTTAGACAAACCTGTGATATTGAAACTATGAATTACAAAGCATAGAAAGTTTGAGGCTGGAAAATTTGATTAATTTGATATTTGAATATAACAAGTTTATCTTTCAAGAAATATCGCCCCCACCCCCCTCCCCCCCGGTCTTCGAAGACTTGAACAGTCACATGATAGACGCCGATGGGTACTTGCTTCAACGATATCAGACAACATTAGATGTTAGAACATTTAACCATGACAGACAGATGTTCTCTATAGCACGAGAACGAACCTACATGTAGGGTCCTATCTATGACAGCTTATTGTTAGAAATACATGCGTGTCACTGAAATAATTCGAATATCAAGATTATGCAACATAATAGTATTAAACATATACAGTAGGCCTAAAGCATTAGAAAAGCACATAATATGAATGCCTCATACTCTAGTACACATAACAGACATATAGAGCATTAAATTAGGAAGCCTACACCGCAAAGCTACGCACCATTCTGTTAAAGCTCAAAGCATCCTGAACCAGTCATCCACAGAGTTCACTTTAGCCCTTACAAAATTGGAGTAACGTGCATGTACGCCTGCTGCGTATAAAACAGGCGTAGTGCACTCCTATGCCTTTCAAAAAAGGAGTAGGCCTAGAGTAGGCCTACTAAAATCATCGTCCATTTTTATGAGTAGTGCTACTCCTACCCATTTCTAAATCCAGTAGAGTTTCAAAAAACGTCGTTTTTGGAGTACTACTCCTACTAAAGTTATCCCTGGTCATGCACTATAATGTAAAATCAGAATATAGGCCTGCAACCAAAAATCGTCAAATATTCCAAATTTCATGATTATTTAATAGAAATTTCTTGAAACAAAAGTAGAGAAAACTTAATATCTGAATACTAGGATTAAAGATTGCATCATCAAATC
>JAQIWG010001476.1:0-24369 GCA_034695025.1 Chamaedrilus cognettii
GGCCTGTAATATGGGGCCTGTAATATGGGGCCTGTAATATGGGGCCTGCAATATGGGGCCTGCAATATGGGGCCTGCGATATGGGGCCTGCAATATGGGGCCTGTAATATGGGGCCTGTAATATGGGGCCTGTAATATGGGGCCTGTAATATGGGGCCTGTAATATTGGGCCTGTAATATGGGGCCTGTAATATGGGGCCTGTAATATGGGGCCTGTAATATGGGGCCTGCAATATGGGGCCTGCAATATGGGGCCTGCAATATGGGGCCTGCAATATGGGGCCTGTAATATGGGGCCGACATAAATGTAGAAGATCATCTCAACGAAATGCTCCGCGCTCTTTTATCTGCTGAACGTGAAATCACTTCTCTCCGATTACTTGAGCGCCAAGACGTCCCGATAGCGTTCCGTGGGGAACCGTTTTGCATAATTGTATTATCTCGTGCATGTGATGGGAGTCGTCCATGTGATGTCATCTCGCTATCTTTTCGTTCCCCCGTGTGAATCTATCCTTGTTCAGCTGAGTGTGGCCTGGTTACAAAACCTACATATCTTTCAAGTGGCATTTTTCAAATTCCATTCATGTGGCATCTTTCAAATTCCAATGTAGAAAGATCGATTATGCCCTCTCTTATCGTGAATAGATCAATCATGTGCAAATAAATGAAAATCTGGCTGCAATCAGCAGAAAATTGGTGGTCAGCATTTTAAACTACATTTTGTCAACTTTTTTAGCGATGAGAATTTTAGTTTTCAAACTTCAATCTACAGCAAGGGTGGGTTTGCATCAATTTAAGAAATTATAAAGCCCATTGTAAATTTTGAAAGTAAATTTCAAGTGCTATTTTTTTTAATTTACCATCGGTATGTGTAGGAAATCTGAACTTGCAAACCTTGAACACTTCTCGTTTGAATGGCGATGTGGTGATATAAACGTTAACCATCTGGAGTTGTGACCAAGATGGGGACCTTTGTGGAATTTTAAAAATCATAGACTTGGAAAGAGATCACCGATCTCCTAAGCTTTTCTTTTGAATGGTGATTTGATCATAATCGTTTCGATTTATTGAAGTTGTAAAAATGCGACGACTTGAAAACGGCCACCGCTCTACAAGACTGTTGTCGAGAATTGTATCCAAGACATATTGTGTGTGACCAAGATGCGGACCTTTGTGACATTTAATACCTCATTGGTTTTGATGCATCATAGTGAAGAAAAAGATGAAAAACCCATTAAAATAGCGACATCTTGACATTGCATTTTAACTGAATATCAAACTAGGGGTTAAATCTTGTACACTTCAAACACCTTTTTTCACAAACCTTGTACTCTTTAACTATATAAGTAAATAGCTAGAAAGCCTTCTAGAGAGGACCCAGAGACGCAAAGTCTCAAAGTCTTGAAGTCGCAAAGTCTTAAAGTCTCAAAGCCGCGAAGCCACAAAGATGCAAAGTCGCAAAGCCGCAGAGCCGCAAAATGCATTTAAACTAAAATCTCCGAGTAAGGGTTAAAAACAGACTTAGCAAGCGGTCACCGATCTCCTTTAGGGCAGAGTTGTCGAGAATCGTGTGACGCCTGACGCGACATTGCTCCTAACGTTTCACGTCGAGAAAGACTCGCAATTCCCCACTCCTCCGAGTGACGTTATTTATGGGTCCCAGCGCGCCCACATGTTTCTGAAGATGGCTGAGCACTGCCCATGCAGGCTGTAAAACTGAAACATCGCGTTTGCTTCGGATCCGCGGTCAAGTAGCAAATGCGCGATTATCTTTAATCAGGGTTCAGTGGTCTGTTTCATGTGCGGGGTTATGTCGTGGTTGATTTAGGCTGTGATACGTTTAGTGAGGGTAAGCATACGCTTCGTTTTTGGGTTTGTTAAATCAAATAACTAACCTTGGTTGCATGGTTCATCAGTAATTATCGGCGACTCAACCAATCATCGCCTTATGCCCCCGCCCTGGATTCAGTAATTGCTGGTGTTTATGTTTGAATGACTTTGTAGGGGGGGGGGGGGGACATGGCTTTTATGCCCCCCTTTAATTCGCCATTGGTTGATGTTTAAGCTTCAAGGACTTAGGGAGGCTTGGCTTTTACATGTACACCCCTCCCCTGTAATCTTCAATGTTTGTTGCTTTGGTCAAAAGGACTTCTTTTATAGATGGAGGCTTCACTGTTATAGTCCCCCGCCCTGTATTTGTCATGTCTGGTGTTTAGGTCTGAAGGACTTTGTTCCGCTGCCGCTCGAGGGGGGGGACGCGTACGAGGGGTTCGAGTCCCTGACGGAGCGCTGCAACGCCTGGATGAGGGAGACACCCGAGGCGGCTATCCTCACCCTCCAGTCGGTCCTTGTGCGCAGGGGCACGGGTGGGCTTGTGCTTCTCTTCCTCTATTCTTGTTTTTAGCATATAATAATGCTTCTGGACACTGGGTCCAAGCTTATGGATTGTAAACGCGTTTCGGTTTTACTTAAGTTTTTTGGTATTTGGCGTCATTATGTTTTCTTGACTTGATGTTTAAGAGACTTTCCTTGTCCTTGAAATTTATTTCGTTTCTTATTTCGTTTCTGTTGTATCGTGACTCTTAAATATTTATGAGGACATAGTCACGGGCCTTTGTCTTCTCGCATAATTGTGGAGACGGCAAATGACGCCTAGCGACAAACGGAGAGGTATAAAACATGTGGTATAAGCATCAACTACAAACAGCCGAAGCATTCGTGGAATAAAAACGAGCGAAATAAGAATAAGTTTGAATATCAAAAACGGGCATTTCTTAGCATTTGCATTTCCTGCTTTCAGGGTCGATGCTCCTGTTGCGACGGTGCTGAGTTCAAATTTAGTTTGCATGACCCTAGCGCGACATCTACGTGCATGCCTTAAGTATTTCTATCTTGCTTCACATGTTTATTTTTTACATTACATTGCAATACTATTATCATGTTGCTTTACGCAGGGGCGAAGCCACGGTTTTGGCGGTGGGGGGATCAAATTTAGTAGCAAAACTTTTTTTCCCTAAAGTCTGTTCTGAAGTCCAGTTATATTGCCTCCAACCACCGAAATACTCATCCGTACTACAGAACTCACGAGCGAGGGGGGGGGGGTGCTGACAGAATTTTTTCTCGGAGAGGACCAACTAGGGGAGGACCAACTATGAATCGTAGGGGGTACCACCATTCATATACATAACTTTTTTATTCTTTTTTTTCTTGGAGGAGGGAACCAAAACAATTCATCGGGGGGGGACGCGTCCCCTCCCCCCATCACTGCATTTTCCAAGGGGACCACCATTATTCATGGGGGGACGCCCTGGTCCGCGGGGGGGAAGCGTCTTAAATATAAAACAGTCTGGAGTTGGCAGCAGAAATAGTTAGACCTGAAGTTGGCCAGCTCATGCCATGTATCCTATACCGTGCAGACAGTCACGAGAACATGAGCCTGCACTGCCGCTACACCGTTCCCGGAGTGGATAGTCCCAATCCGATGGAAGAGGTCTTCCGGATCCTCCGACTCGTCTACATTAAGACGCCCCTGGAGCCCCCCCGCGCCAACGCCGCAGCGCCCCCGCCCCTGCCCCCCGCTCAGATCTCCTACGAAATGTTCTACCCGGAGCTCGTTCTGAACAGGGAGAGGGATTACGGGGGAGGGGGGAGTGGGAGGGTGGGGAGCGAAAAGGCGCGCATGGAGAAGATGAAGGAGAATTTTTCGAAGGTCGTCGCCTTTCTGCGAACATCCGGTATGCTACATTTACTCGCAGGGAATATTTTTTTGTTCAGTTGTGCATGAAACGCTCTTGTACAATTATCTTAAAATACACCCTGATCACGCACGCAGAGCTCAGATTGGATCCAAATACTTGAGCACTTTTTGTCTTCTTTTGTGTTCGTAATTGATGGTAGGGCCTATGTGTTGGATTTTTCTATTAATAAGTTTTGCAAAGTGGTAGATACTTCATCTACAGTAGATTTTAAAGCTTTTTTGCCTCATTCTAAAAGTAGCATGTGACATTACTATGTGGGTATCGATTTTAATTCTGGATGACTGTCATTACGCAGTGTAATGTGATGAAAGGTCGATAACTTGATAGTGATGGCTCATATTGTGTGTGAGTCCGCAAACTTAATTACACTTTCCTTCATGGCACTCCGTTTATGGTGAAATATCTTCTATCAAGGATGCACGCAGAGCAAATAGCAGCATGCAGTACAGTACAATACCTTATAGTTGGGCTGTTTATTTAGATCAACATTCATTCGGCATTGTCATTGAGCGGGACTGCACGCTTAGAAAGGAGTGTAAGGTATCCTTTAGAGTGTGCATGCTAAAAAAACAACGCTAGTAACAACTCTGCGTGTCGGAAGAAGAAGATTTAATGTTTATAAAAAGAAGCAAGATGAAATGACTTTGAGATGAAAGATAGTTACATAAATTCTGTTCAAACTACAGATATTGACTGTTGTGCTGTTGCCGGGTCAGGCTCAGAGCTGATCTGTCCCGAGACCGTCCTCAACCCCATAGAGTTCATCCAGTCGGACCGGCGGGCCGCCGACCAAGTCCGCTTCTTATTCACCATCAGGTTATTTAAACTTCATGCTCGGTCTCAAAAGCGTAGTGGGTACTACACATCTGGTATTGAAACACATCTAGTATTGAAACACATCTGATATTGAAGCACATCTGATATTGAAGCACATATGGTATTGAAGCACAGCTGGTATTGAAGCACATCTGGTATTGAAGCACATCTGGTATTGAAGCACATCTGGTATTGAAGCACATCTGGTTTTGAAGCACATCTGGTATTGAAGCACATCTGGTATTGAAGCACATCTGGTATTGAAGCACATCTGGTATTGAAGCACATCTGGTATTGAAGTCCACTGTACGAAACTTCAACGACTTCCTTGACCAATACCAATATCAAAACTTTCGTGCATTAATTTTAAAACACAGCGGCGTCTTCTATTTGTCGCCGTGCAGTCAAACAGGCAACGTGTCCTTGGCCTTTAAATGGCATCTTGCAATTCATTTCGACCTCATCATTCATCATCTTTGCATGCATGTTATCTTTGCACCACCGCACATAATGGGGGGATGAAAGGCTATTTGCTCGCTACGTAACGTTCTGTATAAGCTAAGAAATGCCCGTTTTATTCCTCACGTTGCTGTGTCCAGATTGTTCCTCAGACCTCCCGACGGCTTCACGCGTCCCTCTGAAGACTGGCTACAGCGCACCACGCGGCGCTCCTCCTTCAATCCTCAGGGGGAGCCACCCCCCGGGGAGGGCGGGGGGGAGGCGGGGGACGAAGGGGTGGTAGTGGTGGCAGGGGGGAGAAACGCGCCCCTGTTTTTGGGCAGCGTGGTGCAGCGGCGGTTTAAGTATCGTTGGATCATACTAGCTGTGTTGGGGTTCTTCTGTATGGCTGTTATTGTTGTCGTCAGCGTCGTATACGCCAACAAGACGACTTAGGGCTATTCGGGAGTTAAAGCATAAGTTTAGTTAACTAATTAAGATCAATATTACTTAAGACTAATAGCCTAGGAGCTAATTATGAAGTGTAACTAACAGATTAAAATTACTTATGCATAATGATTGTAGGTTTAGTAAGACACTTGTAATGAAATATTCACGCCCAGTTGTTCAATGGAGAGTTATTTGGTTTTAAATTGTCACAAAACACGAATGATTTCATTCAGAACACAATCAGATCGCGCAAATTAGAAATTGCATCGTAGATTGTTCAAATAAGCCCACTGAACAGCTGGGCCTCAGAATAAAGAAGGAGACCTATGGACATTGGTCAATTGGCATAACTTAACAAAAGATTTGAAGTGAGACTGTTACATTCGGAAATCTAAATAAAATTTGAAACGTAAAAGCTTAAAGCTCACAGAAGCCGCAAGTGTTTGAGATAGGCTACATTCCTGGCGGAATGTTCCATACAACTAGTTCCATTAAAGGATATTAATACTAATAGCTCATCAATAATAGATAATTAGTATATTCTGCTTGAATTTCAATATAAGATGAAGAATTTGTTAAATATGTAGTTTTCAATTGGCCTACAGAACCAAAGCGGAATGATAATGTGTGTGTATTGTGCAGATACAATGTCTTAAGACTAAGAAGACTTTAGGTTAATTACTGGATGTTTTCTAACTGTTCCTTGAACATGATTGGTTTAATTCTTCATTCTCTAGTCTCTGTACTTTTGCGTATTTATTTGTTATATGTAGCCTACGAATGAATATATGTACGTTAGATAAATAATGAGAATGGATATCGAATAACAAACATGTGTAATGAATGAGGATTAATGTCTTTTCCGCGTTAATGTTAAAACGAAGCGCAGTTCCGTGTTCTTAGCAGCGTTGTACAGTCAGTGCCATTGGCCTTCGAATGCTTTCTTGTGTGATCTACTTTGGTGCCTGGCTGATTTCTTGACGTTGACTTTCTTTGCGCTGTCGCTTGAATTCTTGTTGTATGTTTGAAGTAATTTTTGATTTAACATCAAGTTTGTTCATCAGTCGATATTTGTTTGCTTCATATGGCCTATTTAATAGTTACTCTTTACACGTTTAAAGCGGGGTTAATTTTAGGAATAAATCTGTGACTTTTTTAAATGCACCTTTTTAGGACAAATTTTCTTTTTAGCATTTCGAGATTTTAAACTGCACATGCCGATTTTCAGCTCACGGAAAACTTGATTCCTTTCCGTGCCGAACTCCCGAAGGGGAGGGGAGGCGGGGGGGGGGGGGAAGGGAGGAAGGGGTGTGTGCCGACAGAACTTTTGTGGCCATTCTTGACAGCGGTAATTGTCCATTGTGAGGCCATACTTAAAAGCGTTTGTCCATTTTTACTTCCCTTTAAAAATATGCATATATTCGCATTTAAACTGCCTATATCAAGATTTATGACTGCATATTGTCTGATTTATAGCTGACAACTTTCTTATGCAAAATTCATCATTCATAGCTGCACAATTTGGGTTCATAACCACACATATTGATTCAAATACACCGTTACACTGGGGCCTGGAGTGCCCGCTATTCGACAGTTACTGAACGCTGTTCACGTCCGACGTACGGCATTACTGTAAAACCCGCCACTTTTTCTGCACGTTATTTTGGCGGTTTTGGCTCCGCCGATGAAATCACGCTGCGTTTAATTTTCAGGTTTTTGAGGACTGCCCATTATAAGTACGTGTGGCTTCATTGTCGAACGTGTAATTTTCCCCAATTTTTACCGTTCGCAAAATTCGCCAAAATGACACGTACGCGATAATTCCACGTTTTACAGTAGGCATGTGAGCTAGCGTTCAGCCAGTGGATTATAATGTCCTCGGTGGCCCATAAAACGCATCACCTCACTTTTTCACACTTCATCGTTTTGCAACTACTACAAAATATCATTCCGTTTGCATATATTTTTGACGGGGCATTTGCGGAACACACGTGTTCCCACATCGCGTTCCGGGAACACCACGCGCGTTTGAGACATGGCTGAGATTAAAGCCGACGTTGAACACCAAATGTAACAGTGGCTTAAGCGTGCCCGCAACAGCCTGCGAGGTCGAGCGTGGTGAAGAGTCCCGCCAGGATGGCGAGCGTCGACCCGCAGAGAGCGACCATGGTAGCGTAGCACCCGATGGACGGCCCGGGGGCGGGGACCAGGCGCGCCCCCCACACGCCTATCGCTGCGATCGTCAGCACCCCTGCGCAGGGCAGCAAAGCGGGCGTTAAATAACATAACTAATAAATATTATATCATGCGTTTGTTCAAGGTGGAGTGCCAGTTCACTGATGGACAATATAACAAATGGGAATGGAAACGGGTCGCGAGTTTGGGAGGGACCTTTGCGAGATGATAGAAATCCCATTCTGCCGTTAACAGCAGGGTTGTTTTCAGTCGGCCTAAAGGTCTGTTATTAACTTTAGGTTCTACAATTCCCAAAATTAATTTGACGCAATACGGAAACACGCGCAGATCATATTAATGCAGTGCACACTGTTAGCGCTGGCTGTCTATGGGCTACATAAATCTTAGCATTATCAAGACATGTCATATCAACAGTCCAATGATGCTTCGTGAGACGTTATAATTGTTGCGCGTTCAGCTCGGAAACATAATGATTACGAATACAACATTCTGGTAAGCTGCAATAATTATTAGCTTATGCTTGAGTAGCCGCTATAGTAGCAGTACGCCAGTTTGTATATTAGACCAGCATGCAGTCTGCTAGTCTACAACAAATTGCCTATTATCATGGATAAGTTTAGTAGGAGTAGTACTCCAAAAACAACGTTTTATGAAACTACTCGAATTTAGAAATGGGTAGGAGTAGCATTACTAGTAAAATGAACGATGGTGGAATAGGCCTACTCTAGGCCTACTCCTTTTTTGAAGGACATGGGGGTGCACTACTCTTGATTTATAAGCAGCAGGCGTAACGTAACTCCTATTTTGTAAGGGCAAGTGAACTATTATCAACAAGCAAAGTCTGCGTGTCTAGCATAGTTAGCCGTACATTGCAGTTATTGATCAGAAAACGCAATTATTGGCGTTCCACTCCTCAGTCAATGTAGCGTATTCACGTGTCTATACCTGCCGCTACGGCGAAGATGACGAGGCAGCCCTTAGCGATCCTGCTCGCCCTGACCTCCTCAAGAAAGGCCACTATGAGGGCGATGATCGCCGCGATCAGGAAGCAGAGAAATCCCGCAACAAGCAGCGCCACGGTGGTCCGGTCCGTGTCCCCCATGCCGAGGGCGAACCCGAACAGATCGAGGAGGAAGCCGATGGCCATGGTGATGAAGGCAACCTTGATCCATTTGGGCTGAGTGCGGAATCCTCCCGCTGCCATGTTGGGTGAAGAGTTGATGTTAAAAGGACGTGAGGAACGCTGCGGAGTAAAAGCACAACATTTGAGGACGCGCTTTAGTTCTACGGTAACTCAAATTTAAAAGTCTGTCATTAAATTGTTTGTGTCTATTATGTGAGTTGGTCTTGCATAATGAGGACCTGCGGCACAGTGATTAGCCTACACTTTATAATCTCAATTTCGCCTGTGAAAATGTAGATATCTATGCGTGAATTGTTCAGATCTTCAATCTTTCATGAAATTTTACGCCAGGCCTAAGGGGCTACGATTAACCGAATAGACTAGCCTATATACTAGGTTCAATGCTGATTATTCTGTTGCGCTGCTCATCAATATAATGTTCGGTAGCTGAGAAACAATAGAGGGCGGAGGGCCTAGTAATGTAATACTGAAGCATATAAAATTTTACTATAGTCTTATATTACACGTAGCCTATAGCATCACATAGACTCGCTAATAACCTGCAAATTCGCCTAGGCGACTGTTCAACTGTCTTGAGTTAGATCTATTGTTGAGTTATAAAATCTCAATTGGTGTCTGATGATGTGATCGGTACTATAGATGGTCGCGTAGTGCACCCGAGCCTTGAGACGTGACGCTCACATGGCGATCACTAGACTTGCACGAAAGCATTCAACAGTGCACTATAGGCCGGCCCTACTTTTGATCAAGTCAACGACGTCGATATTAGACCATTCTGCCTACGTGCGAATTTAGACCTAGGCTTTACAGCCGTATTTGATAGCGAATGATGCAGGATGTGCACAAAGGGCTAATTTTGCATCGCCCAACTTTCAAGTCAACAAATAAATAACAGGGAAAGCCACACCCGTGAAAATTGAGCCTGGTCTAGTTCAGCTCCGACTTAAGTTACAGGTTCAAATCCGCAATCGCTTGTTCTGGCCAAAATTTGAGTTTGTGATCCTGTTACTAACTAGAATGTTTTTCTTGGCTTTCGAAACAGGATTGATAATTGTTTTTTTAATAATTTATTTGTTACGATCGACTGGTATCACTGGTGCCACTTGTGGTGCCATGGTACCCGGAAGTACTCACCGAAGGCCTACGCAGGTGGTTTAAATACCTTTTGTTGACAACACCTTGCTGTTATGAAATTTCGACAATTTGTCGTAATAATTTCGTTGAATATGTTCGGGAAACTATCGGGCAGTTTGTCCCCTTTGCTGCTGATACTTGCCATCGTGACTGCGTCGAGTGTCAGCGCAGGTAAGCGTTACATTTGAACGCGTTAGGTGGCGCTTCTGTGCGTTTTATTTAGGCCTATCATTTACATTCTGTAGGTTCCGTTTTGCGTAATTAACAACTTTACCGTATGCATTACGCTGCTAGCGCTACGACTATTATTGTTAATGCAATTTAACGAGCTAATTAGCTGTCGCTGAGAAGTGTTGTATGTATGTAGTGTTCGTATGTATGTATGTATGTATGTATGTATGTATGAGAAGTGCTCGTCAAGTTAATGGACACATCATCCTGAACGGATGTATGTATGTATGTATGTATATTGCACTTTTAACGCACCAAGAATATGTCATGCAAACGGAGATGGAAAAACATTTGCTTGAATCGTAGGTGCGGGAGAATGGACAGTGAGTGAGCGAGTGAATGCAGTCTGCAAGTTAAAATTTATCAGCCTATATTTCTCAACGTTAACTTAAATTGGCACGCGTTAACTTATTGCTCATTATACATTGCAAACGATTATGCTTGTCGAATTATTACCGGCGCATTTTTTTCTACCAATTTCTGTTATTTGATGTTCTGAGTGAATTTATATTTTACAACACGCATTAAAATGTCAATTACTATTGCGTGAGATCAATGAACATGATTAAAGCCTGTGTATTATTCCGCTGCCAGACTGCCCCAGTGGCTACACGCTCATGCTCAACCGCTGTCTGCAGTATCGCCCTACCCCCTCCAACTGGACCGCGGCCCAGCTCGCCTGCGCCTCCCCTTCCCCCCTTCCCAGCGCTGGACCCTCCCCCGGAGGGGCCCTCTCTCCAGCCGGAGCGACCGGTCGGCTTGTTACGGTGGAGTCGGCTGTGAGCCAGCAGGCGGTCATGGAAGTGGTTGATGCCGCGGCCTTGTCGGTCGTCGACAAGGTGTGGATCGGGCTGAGCAGGATGCGCACCGACTGGAGGTGGCTGTCGGGTGGGTGTTGGTCACGAGCACCTTCGATCTGAGAGGAATACTATAAAACATGAAATTTTTGCGGCTTGTTATTTGGGCGGTTTTGGCTCGCTCTCTATTTTTGTCGCACTTAATGTTAGGTTTTTTAAGGATTTTTCATTATTAGCATTAGCATTATTATTAGCATTAGCATTATTATTAGCATTAGCATTATTATTAGCATTAGCATTTTTCTTAGCATTATCATTTGCATTAGCATTATAATTAGCATTAGCATATATGTGATAATATAGCTTCTGCAGCTATATTTTGACGCATTTAATTTTCACGAGTTTGACCGATAGGCGAAATTAGCAAAAATTACCTGAAGGCGAGAATTGAGTGTTGTACAGTTACAGTAATGCTAGGAGATGTTGTGGGATGTCTTCTAGTTATAATATTACTTGAAATGATCTCTATCTTACTCGATAAGTAGGCCTAGTTATCTCAGTTGTTAAACAATAAGTTCTTTTGAAAATAGATAAAATAATGCTTTTTAATTAAAATAAAGCACTAGTAGTTTGCATGCTCATGTTTGCAATGTATTCAAGACCTGAGCCCTTCCTTTCAATAAATAATAGTAATAATAATGGGCTTAGAGTCAGTTTTGGCACCTGGTGATGTCATCGGGGACAATATGAAGTTAATTTGTGCTGCAAATGGCTTTATTTTAGAGTCATTATCATCATGTCAAGTGATTGTCCACCCTTTGTCAACGTGTTTCAGACTGTCCCACCCAGTGGACGTCCGTCCCAAATACCATTATCGCGGGCGGCAATGCCATTGCAAGCGGCGCCACCGTGGCCCAGTGTCAGGCCGCCTGTGTCACTGCCGGTGGCATGGGCCAGGCCGGCTGTGCGGCCGTGGTGTACACACAGGCCATCGGGCTGGCCGAGTGCTGGCTGTATGGCGCAGCGGCCGTGGCGCAGGGCTACAGCCCCGGCCAGGCCTTCAACTACACTCTATACCTGCTCAACAGGGCCTGCGCATCACCTGCCAACGGTATCTAGCTTGGAATTGAATTTCCTTGTTTTCAGTAGTTTGTAGCGTTCAATTTCAGTTCAAATATTCTCAGTTTTAATGGTTTTCCACGCTCCATTTAATTTTTAACTGCACTAAGCATCTTCTTGAATAACTCAACACAACAGCGTGATGTTTTCAGGATCAATTGAGCTTGTTTTCCACTAAATTGCGTGATTAAAAATCCAAGTTGTATGCAATCTTTTTGTTATTTTTGTGTGTCACCATGCTTCATAGTGTGTGTGGTTTTTGTGCAGTGTGTTTTCATGAAGAACTTGGCTAAATTATTTGTAAATCAACTTTTACAGTCTGTTTCTAAATGCGATGCGTTTTTTCTGAAATATAAAATTTTTTCACAGTTTGGACTCGGCTTATCGTGTAAGGTTCTACTTGCACGCGCGCTTATTTTTACTTTCATCAATGTAGTAAATGCATAAGGGCTATATGGCATTGCTTTTAAATTGAGACTTCCAGAATATCTGCATTATCATGTATTTATCTTATCTCTGCTCTGGCTTACTTTATCCCACACCTGCTGAACAATTTTGCTGCCCACTTCACAGCCTACATTCAGCCTCAGGGCTGCCACGTGCTCAACAGCCTGGGGGGACCGTTCCAAGTCCCCGGCACTGCCGACCTTAACTACGTTCCCTCCCGCTGCATCTCAGAGTGCACAGCCAAAGGGAGGGCTTACGCCGGACTTGTCCGCACTTCGGTACGACTTCAAACTATCAAGAATTGATTTTGCAATCATTGAAAATCATTAGTATATTTATACCAGCAATGCTATTCAACTATTTTAGCCCTTCCTGTAGCTCTGGTATTTCATGATTTGAAATAATATTCGTTTCTTTTAAATTCCGTATGGGGTGTTGTTTGAACTGAAAAATAAATCGGGTATGTAAATTTTCACCTGCGATAGTTCTGATGAGATTCCAGATGCGTGTGTTGGAGCGCATATTTTCACCTCTTGCGTCCTTTTTTTTTTCCAGGTGACCGATGGAGTGTATATTTTTGCCTGCGATGGTTTGGCTTGATTCCAGTTGAGTCAGCTGGAGTGCATATTTTCACCCCCGGTGGCTTTGCTTTGTATCCAGGTGACCACGCTGGAGTGTCGGTGCACGGATGCATTTAGTGCCAACTACTCCGGCGTGGTGCCGTGCGTGTGGCGCTGTCCGGCCAACGCGTCGCTCTACTGCGGCGACGACTCGCTCGACTTCACCAATCTCAAAGTTCTTGTCTTCCGCATCAACAACGGTCTGACTGCACAGTGATCTAATAAGCGTGGATAGCGTAAACTAATCTCAGTAGAACTGGAACAATGAAGGCTGCTCTGCCAGTGTAAACAAAGACCGAGTGAGCTGTGATTGGTTGATGTCACACGATGTAGGCCAGGTCACATGTTAATAGAGCTTTAGTCAGCAAGCGTATTTGCCTCACATATCCCAGAATGCACAACCCATCCTGCATAGCCTATTCCTTAATGCAACATGCCAATGCAACTGTGCTTCTGCTAATCTAGCCAACCTTCACCCTTTAGCGCCACCTCTGTTTCCCTCATTTTGCAGCATTCTGTGCCATCCCTTGCTTTAGTCATATTCAATTTGTTTTCAGTTTTAATTCTATTTCCACAATTTCTTCTTCCTTCTTTAATTTGTTGTGTTTATTTCGCTTCTGTTACTTTTACCTTTGTTTTCATTGGCGTACAGAGAAGGCTCCTCAAGTGGCTGTGACACAAGTTGTGCTGTTTTGTCCAGTCGACTCAATGCTGGATGCTTGGGGACGCTCTCAGCCAAACAACTACTATACGTACTATGAGCCCTACCAGGCCTGTCTCGTACTCAACACAGACCTCACCTGGGCGGACGAAAACTGTGCCGAAACGTCTTTCAACGGCAACAAGTACAGCCATCTGTGCGGCTATGGTGAGTTGTTATCCATTTTCCTAGGCCACAAGCTGACACTTAGGTGCACCGTACCTAGTGGAACTGATTGTTTTGCAGAGATGAAAGTTTCATCAAAATATTTCTAAATTAAAATACCGCTGTAGTTAGGCCTGCTTTGTGCAACGCAACTGCGGCTGTGTTGAGTGACTGTGTCATTAAAGATAGTATTTGTTTCATTCCGTAAGTTTATATGCAGCCTTATGCCTGAAAATTCACAAATCTGGATATTGATCTTGTTTTGATGGATCAAATTTACGTGTGCTATATATATTGTGATTATTCTCATTTCCGTTGATCCTCCAGTTTGCTTCTCGTACCATGTTCAGGCCCAGTCGCCGGGTACCCGTGCAACGCCAAGTATCTGTGGGCTGCGACACAGGCCCCCGTGGGGGGGCGCTGCTACAGCGTGCACCCCCTGAGCGCGGTGAGCTGGTTCGAGGCACGCATGTCCTGTCTCGCCCTCGGCGGGGACCTGTTGGTCGTTGACTCAGTGGAGCTGTATAATACGCTCGTGGTCGCGCTGGCCGGGTTTGATACGGACAATACGACCACGCGATGGTGGATTGGGGGCACCAACGAAAACTGGACGTGGACGGATGGTATGATAGATGGAATTATTTAGATAACTTTTAATTTATTACTTTAGTTTTATGTTGTGAAGTTGATATTGATATTTGAATGAAGATTACAAGTCTCTGCTAATATTGTAGCATCTAATATAGCATTTTATTGATTGCACATTACAGGTACTCAGTTACTTACCGCATGCCATCTACCTGTGCTGCTTGATAATTGATCTGCCAGTAGTTACCTTTTTGATATTTGTTTATTTATTTATTTTTTATTCTTTGATTCAATTGTAAGTGAAGATTATGTAAAATCAAATTGAACTATCGCAAGATGATTTTCCAATTATTGCCTCTGTTCAATAGCTGATGAGAAAACAAGAGATCAGTCTCTTTAGTATTTTAAATACTCTTAAATCATTTGCTGTTTCTATAGTTCTCGCTAGTTATTGTACACGGATTAATTATTTAATTTATTTGTACATTAATTACGTAATTGAATCATACAATATGTGCACATTTAATGCAGACAGTGATGGGTGATATGCTAAGTAAGGAATCTAGTAGTCATCCTCTCGGTTAAGGAACTTGTTACTTTCACTGCGCAGGCAGTGAGGGGACTCAGTTCACATATTGGGCGGCGGCGCGCCCCTCCACTGATGCCAACACCTGCGTTACGATTGATCAGAACACGAGCCCTGCCGCCCCCTGGCAGTGGGACGATGAACTCTGCTCCGCCCTCCACCCCTTCGTCTGCGAAACCGGTCCGTTCTTCTTTCACTTTTTCTTTTTCTATAGAAAACGCAGAAATTTGGAATGCAATATATTGCTTCTTCCAGATGTTGATGAACAGCCGAGTTTTAGTTGGTCGAGTGTAGTCAGTTACAATCAATTGCAGGCGATGTTTCTTTCAAATGGATAATTAGTTGGAAGATACATTTTTTGAGATCGAAGAAAATTTGAGTGATCCAGCAAACGAGTTACTATTCTTGAACATTGATTGTGGATGGATGAGTATTGTTTGTCAACTTGTTAAATCTGGCGTATTTAAAAATCATATTTAACATTTTCTATTGCTGCACGAATTTTTAAAGTTTAGGTTGGGTGGGTGAACTTTGTGAGCTGTGTGCGTCCTTGTTTGAATAAAAAACACCAAAAAAATCAAAGAGTGTGAAATTAAGCAAGCGGATGCATCGTTGCAATTTCTTTGTCTTGTGACAATCCTGTATTTCTTTGTGCAATGTGCTATTTCACATCTGTGTATTGAATTGAATTAAATTTACGTATGAATCTAAGGTTTGTAAATAGGACACCAACAGCAATCGAGTAAATGAGTGCAAGAAGAGATCAGCGGCTGACAGTTGAAGTACTGGATTTAAAATGTTTTGTTCTCGTGTCGTTTGTAGATTATCTGGGCAGCACGGTCCAGCCACTGGGGGCGCCACTGATCGCTTTGACCTCTGAACCCTCAAACTTGACTTTCCAGCCGACTTTGACATCCCAGTCGCCTGGTCAGGGAAGTTTGTCGGTTTTCAGTTCAGTCAGTGCGATGGGTTCAGTTGGTGCTATCACAAGTTCGCAAGGTGCTGGCACAAGTTTACCTAGTGCGTTGAGTTTCAATATTATTTTAGTTATTCAAAGCTCCAGCATGATATTCGAATGTCAGGGTTTCTCCTTATTCTTAATGAATCTGGTGGAATGTTTGTGAATTTTTTTGGAATTACTTGGCAATTTGATATTTTTTTCCTCTAGTGGATTTAAAACTTGTTCTAGCGCCATCATTGTCTACATCTCTCATTACTTTTGACATTATTATGCCATTTTGCTGCAGAGTTTAGGACTTAGCGAGGACATGATCAGATTTTGTAAAAATTATCTTATAATAAAATAATCGAGCTTCGTATCTCACGGTTTTATTGAGGCAAAGTACGCCAAACACGATATTTTTGCAATTTGAGTATTGAATAGTTGAACTTGAATAGTTGAAATGGACATGCGTAGCATTACGCATTCAATTCGCCGTTCGTGTCGCATGCTTATGCAAAATTTGAAAGCCTATAAGTATTGCTATACTCGCTTTATGACGAGCAGGCTCCCATTTTATATAAATTTTTTTTTTTTTTTTGTTTGGCTTATGTAGACATTATTCGTTGTTTTTTTAATTCTGCATTTCGGGGCTGAGCAGTGCTCTGCTAATAAATATAAGCTAAATTCATTCATTTCTTTACTATTACTTAGTTTATTCCTATGATTCGTTCATTATTACGTTCTAAATCTGCTCTCAGTTTCAACAACCACTAGCCCAAGTTCAGCCAGCATGCAGCCCACTACACCCGCTGTCCCGGGCGCGACTACGCCTGGTTTCGGTACCCTTACCCCGGTGGACTACTACACCACGGAGTATCTGTCTGAGATCAGTCCGACGGTGTCGGGAGGCGGGGTGACGGAAGGGGGGCCGAACGGGAGCGGTGCGGTGGTGGTAGTGGCGGAGGGAGGAGGGGAGGGATTCGGAATCATTCAACCGAGTGAGTTTTTCACACTTTGTTTATTTTCGTTTTTTTGATGTTTTATGATTATTTGAGATGATATAAATAGCTTATTGTCAGTTTTGTCACCCGATGCGGCATTTACTGTCACTCGATGAGGCGTTACTGAACGCTTTAAATTGATTAGCAGGAGGGTGACGGTGACTTGCGGTTTGTAGCCGAATTTGAACACCGCTATGACACGGCGATGTTTGCATGCGTTTTATTCACATAATTTGTATCACGATATCGTAAAATATTATTAGATATCAAAGATATGAAAATATGCAGATCGTAGTAGCTGTAAATAATCGATGTAATCGTGTATGGTAACAGTAGTTTTTGTCGCTGGCCCAGGTGTGTCACGTTTAGTGACTAATTTACTACGTGAGGTGTAGCTGTTTTGTAGCTGGCAGTTCAGCTAGTGACGCACAGTGAATTGTACGCAATAAGGGTCTCTTTTAACCATGCATATTTTTCATGCAATTTTGCATGCAATTATGCATGCAACCGTGTTAACGGGGACGGACGACCGTTGTCATGGCAACGATTCCTTAACTGGGTTTCATGCACGGCTTGTTCCTTAACAGGGTTTCATGCACGGCTTGTTCCTTAACTGGGTTTCATGCACGGCTTGTTCCTTAACTGGGTTTCATGCAAGACTGGGTTTCATGCACGACCTGCATGAAACCCAGCTAAGGACATTTTACATTGTAACTTTCTTAACATGGTTGCATGCAAAATTGCATGCAAAGGAGGTCTAACACAGTTAGTTATGAGCAGTATGCAAGTATAATATTGTGCTGTTTCATTCTAGTTGCGCCAGGTGTGATAATCTCGCTCGCGTTTGTCGCCCTGACGATGGTCGTCACGACTATTCGCACAATTGTTGCGTGCGCCTGCGGCAAACTATCAAGGTCCCACCACTCCCGATCATCACAAGCTTTACATTTCTTCAGTTGTTCGATTGTCTTTTTATCTTTTTTTTGAGAAGAGGAAGCCTAACTGTAATCCAAGTTCATGATTCTTTGCTGATGACAGTCAATCGTTTAATAGAAGATTAAATAGTTGGAATTTTTTTAATTGGATATCTTATTTCAGTTCTTGTAACTCTCAATTCGATGTCATCAATTTTGACACTCAACCTGTGAGCTCTCATTTGTTTCTGATTGCGATAAATGACTCAGCATGTTTCAGAACACCCTTTTTGTTGTTTGATAGCCATTGTAGCTACATTTTAGCCAAAAATTTATATTTTTTGTTGTATGGTTTGTATGAACTGAGAAATTAAATTTTGAGCACAGTTTTATTAGTTGCTGTGGTTTGTGTTACAGGGAAGAAGAGGAGCTGCTCAACTAGATCTACTCACATTACACTGATTTCGTGAAGATCTTTGTGCCTTTGAATAACTTTTTCGGAGACTTTCAGAATATTCCGGACTACATTGAGTGGTCACGCTAGTTCTATAATAATTGTTGGAAGCGTTTCCATTAAATTTTTCTAGAGAACAGAAATGCGATTGTAATAGAGATGGAAAATTTGGTTATTTTGTTTTTCTGTGTTGATTTTGCTGCAATTTTTTTATGTATTACGGCAGAAAGTTTTTTGTTATATTCAGCTTTTCATTTCGCGCAGTATCGTTGATTATGTTCTGTGGGATCGACCATTATCAAACTGCAATAACTATGATCGTTAAGCTGAAAATTTAATCAGAACTCTGTTTATAACTCCATCACACTGAAGCCATTAGTATGAACAGTTCGTATTTTAGCCAACACTGCCGCAGCCATCTTGCAATTTTTTGGTTGTTTGATTCCTATAACTATTTTACTGCATGCGTTATAGATCACCTTCACCGAGGTCTACTTCACTGGTGTGATTCGCCTCTGCTTGTTCCCTGTTCTTTGTTTTATTCTGTTTCTAAAATCACGTTATTTCTCAAAGCTTATAATAGACAGCCCATATAATACAGAAAGAAGTAGGTGAGGCTCGCAATAATTTGAGTATCATATATTTTAAATATAAATTTATTCGATATCTAGACCCAATCATGCTATAATTGTATAACACAGTCTAAGTGTATGTTGTCTATCAATTTATTGTCATCCTGGTGAATTATTCTTACGAAGTTTTTCGGTTGCAAAATATCATACGGTATTGAATCAAATTTGTGATAGTTATTGTCGCTTGCTTTTGATACCTGAATTTGACATCTAATCATTATGTTGATCGTATACTGAGAGTAGGAACTCTGACCTATGTCAGCATTTCATACAACTCTACAGTCTGTAGTGTATTTTGCATACTTTGGTTACAATTGTTCAATTTACAAGTGTGTTCAATGACTGTGTTCATGATTATGCGACTAGCAGTTTAAGGAATGTTTCGATTCGATTGCGCATACTGCAATTTCTTGTAATCCCATTATATATTGGGCCTCAGATCTTTATTCAATTTTTATATTCCTCGTTAATAGTTTATATTTTGTCTGCATTCCAGTGCTTGAGTTAGAGTCTATGTATGCGTCTTTCAATTATATATGTTACATATATTTGATTTAATTGACTGTTACAATTACTACGGATTATTACGGGGATAGTTAACTTGACTGTTACAATTACAACGAATTATCCCCGATCCCCTCCCTTTGTTGTATTTGTGCCTTTCCACGTTCTCTTCCTACTTGACCTACATATAGATAGGCGTATCTCCAATACAGTTCGCACCACGTCATTGGCTGGGACAGCATACGCCGTGGTCCTATACGAGATGCTTATACTGGTATTCATTATTGCAAGTTAACCTCGAGTTGACTCAATCGGCGGATTGAGTGACGTCACGATAGGCACAGGAGATTGACAACGGTCACACTCAACTCGCGGATTGACCAACTCGAGGTTAACTCGCGATGGTGGATACCAATATTAGTCACCCATCTATAATTACAGCAAAAAACTTATTTAAAAACAGACATGAAAAAATCCCAACCTAAACCTAAACTAACCCTGAACTAACAGCTTATTGCAAGCGGTTTGCAACTATTGAGTTGCGAGGTCGGCATGGCATACATCAAGCTCAAACTCTCAGATTGTATATTGTATAATGTATGTTCGTCGCCTGCCTACATTGTACGTTACAGCCAATATGGGAAACGTTGACAACTAATTTCCGGCTGTTCGCCAGGGGGACGCCCGGGGGACGCCAGTGCGCATGCGCGCGCGCAAACAGGAAATTGATATTCGCCGAGGTCGAGCGCGGATCTCGGGATTATCCGCGGATATGGACCATCACGCAATCCGCCAGTCATTGATCCGCGGTCTGATCCGGGCATTGATCCGCGGCTTGATCCGCGCATTGATCTGTCAGCTTGTACCCAATTATTCAATGAAGGGTCGATCATTGGATCTGAGATCATTGCATCATTAGCCAATCAGATCTTGATCCAAGATCTATCTGGCGATGTGCTTGATTAATGACATTATTGACGTTGTGGCGGGGGGGGGGTGTAAACATGAGACTTGATTTTTAGAGCCTAGATCATTATCTCAGTAACCAATCACGTCGCCTGAAAGAGATATTTCATTGAAATGTTCCTGCGCTGATTGGCCGATGATGTTGCTTCGTTATGCCGTACGAGCGATTCTTCCAAATGGCGTGATGTTGGCTAGCAAACCATTCAAAGGATCGCTATTTGACACGCGTATGTATGCCTATAGAGGTTATGGTTCTCGAGACCGGAAACGACGTGGAAAAGCTCAGACCTGATGCGACGGATAGGAAAAAGTGGATGGATCGTGTCCATGGCTGCAAATTGCCTACCCCTGCGTAAGCGGGGAATGCGGCCACAAAAAACGCGCGCGTGTGTGCGTTGTGGACAGTGTGGTGATGGCAACGATGGTTAGCCTTGCAAGACAGAACAAGCGACGCCACAGACGCATCACTGGTTAATGTGTATCTAAACACGTGAAGCCGGTGTACTATCCGTCAACTGAAAACCTTCAACCTTATTTTGAAAGCATCAACTTATATTAACCATACGTTTTGTATCGACTAGTCCCAGCGTTCATCAGACTATACCACAGCTTCTCGAGGGACCAATAATTTAAAAAGAGTTTCGCTACCGTCCCCTTTTATCGCTCGCCTGACCGCGGCGGATGAAGATTATAATTGACGCTGAACAGACTCAACTTGTCTCAATGCGCGCGCGAAATAGTGCGCCAGGGACACAGCGCTTAACCCCCACGGGGGCATATAAACGACGCCCATTGGTCGTAAGTCAATTGACCGATTAGGATGAATGTAACATCTGCCGGAAATCAGAAGTGTATCGATTGCATTCTGGGTTGTAGTGAACTGGTGCGCAAGGATCGATAGCTAGGCTAACGGAAGGTCAGTTTGACAGAGTGATGTCTTATCTGCGATAGCGAAATGTTAATGCACGTGAGATCTGCTGTCTGACCGTGACTGAATGTGGCGCGTTCGTCACCGATTTGTCGTCGTTGTTCAATGAAGTCCCCCCCCCCCTCTGCAAACCGGGGAAAATAAAAATTATATTCGAAGCGTCGGTCTTGACGCGTATTTGGAAGCCAAAATCTCTGCGTAAGACAAAATACTATCGGGTTACATACTTGACCGCGAAGTGGTTAACCGCGACGCAGTTGACAGCGCATATACGCGAAGTGAATAAGCGCTAAATGAACGAGAGCTAAATGAATTGCCGCTAAGCCTATTAACCGCGATGATAATTGCAGCGAAGTGAGTGAGAGCGAAATGATTGTCGTGAGGCCTTTTGAACGCGAAGGTCATTGAAATCAATGGAGGATGAATGTTTTCCCTTATGCATGACGTTCGTGTTAAAACGTGATAATTGGTTCAAATGAAAGATGAAATGACAATAACGCTGGGTGTTTTCCTAATGCTAAATCGCTTACAGTGTTTATAACTGCGTGTATGCTTTGATTCAAAGTCGACTATTCGACTTCAAAAAGGAATGTTGTGCATGGGAGAAGTAGTGATTTAAAAGCGACGGTTAGAGATGAATGTAAGACTTAGCGGTTGCTCGCTTTAGCGGTTATTCACTTAGCGTCTAGTCACTTTAGCGGTTAATCACGTAGCGGTTAATCATTTTAGCGGTAATAGACTTAGCGGTTGCTCACTTTAGCGGTTATTCACTTAGCGTCTAGTCATAACTTGGCTTAGCGGTTGCTCACTTCGCGCTTAGGTAGCGCCCCCATACTATCTACTGCATGTTCCAACTTCTTAGCTCAGCATACCAGAGTCGGCAACATCGCAACATCTAGTTTTGGTTTAGCTGAATCCTGCATTCCTTCTTATTTCATGTCAACTTTACATGCAGGCAACCATTTTGAGCAATGTGCTGTGTAGGCTGCACGAGGATGAACTTCATTCAGCTGCCGACCGATCGATCTCTAACTTCTAATTCGATCAAATTGCCCCTGGGGCATAGTCGTATCACTTCAACCTTTCACTCCATCCAAATACGGACTGGTCATCGGTCAAGTTTCTTTAAGAAAACGTTTGTCTGCCCTGCGGCGGTATATAGGCAGTGGTTCGGTCTATTGTCCTCTAAACTGATCAGTTTGACAGGGTCCTTAGTGGTCGCTGGGCAGTCATGCAAGTATTCTAACTGCGCGGTGCGGGCTGCATGAAATTACAGCCCGCCAGGATATAGGCCTACATCATGGAGCGCCGAGGCCTGTAGAACGCTATAAAACGCGCCGTTCACACTCTTGTACCGTTCATAACCCCTGCAGGTCAGGGAACAAAGAATTGACCTGCAGCCCAGAACTCCCAGGGTGAGTCGTAAAATGCGACTTAAGAGGGGGAGCGGTTCTGTACTTGGTAAAGCCGAGGCCGAGGCACAGAACCGAGCTTTAATTATAGTCATCGTTACTACACACGGTTCTTAAACTCGCAGGGGAAGAAGAAGAAGAATTGTACCGTTCAAAGCACTCTATACTGGTCAGAATCATATATTTTATGACGTTTTGTGACGTCACGTTTTATAACCAATTCGAATGAAACCCCAACCCCAACCTAACCCTGACCACAACGCGTCTCTTGTGTTGTTCTTTGATAGCCAACATGTACACTGATGCTTTAGGAATAAAAATCAGTTCTGCAAATAGTATAATTACCGCTCTGAGAGATGAGGTAGGCATTTTGTTCGGCCTTCACTGTGAGCCAATTTTATACATCTGCACGTCAAAATATGGAAAAATTCTGGTCCATTTCTTTTGGCTGCCGGTGTCTTTTTTGTTATTTTGTTTTTCTGCATCAACATTGAACACTTACCATCAGACGCAAGACTACAGACAAATACCCAAAACACCTAAACACAAAAGAATCGCAGAAAAACTTTATAATCGTAAGGCCACAATTGTATTGTCCAATGTTGGATTGTTATGCCAAACATCTTTTTATTTCTAACTGAAGCGTCAGTTTTGGAGCGCGGTGTAGACCACAGACGCCCCCGATGTCTCGGTTTGACGAAGCGTGTTCCTTCAGCGACGTCATTAATCACACGCTTCCGATCAGGGCTACTGCTAACCGGCGTCGCGGCGTCTATGACGCCGGAATATTTGACACAGACGTCAAAAAATCGGACCTTCAGGACATCAGTTTGCTCTTGACTTCATACTTGAAGTGTTTCGGCGTCGCCGTAATTGCGTTATATAATTGATATGTTAACACTCCCGTGGCTGGGAGTATGCGACGCCAAATTAGTAGTACGAGTATCCGACGAAATTAAGACCACGGCGTTTCTAGACGAGAATATACTTGGGGTTTGGCGTCTGGACGCCAAAAATAGCTGAACAGAAGCCCTGACCCCGACTAAGCGTCTCTCGAAGCCAGCGCCATGCGGTATGTGGTAACAAGCGGTTCCGAACTACACGTCCACGCAGCAGCTATCTTCAGTTAAAATCCGCTAGCCTTGGTAGAAGATGCTTTCGCAATACAGTAGCCTACTCGTGTTGGAAACGCTTGCAATTGTATTTCAATCAACAGTATTTCAAAAGCAAGCTTGTTGACGCGTTGTTGTTCTGATACTTGTATATGAAACAAAAGCGTTTGGCTCGTAAGTCCTTATCCAGTTAAACTACCAGGCCTCTCATCAGGGGCGGATCCAGCCTGTCATTCTGGGGGGGGGGGGGCGATTTTAGCCCAAAACCATAAATTTTCCATTTCGTGCTGAGCTCGTGAGGAGTGGGGAGGAGG
>JAQIWG010001477.1:0-24364 GCA_034695025.1 Chamaedrilus cognettii
AATATACATATATACAATATATATACAATACAATATACAAGTCGATATGTAACATAATATTATTCACCGATTACGCCCCCCTCCATAAAAATGAACCGATCTGTACGATTTGTGTCATTTTCACTAGTGGGGTTGTTCAAATAACCACGTGTGCGTAGCGTGAGCATAGCGTTGTATGCCCGTGTGTAGTAACGAAAATTACAACAGTGCAGTTTGTGCGGGAGGGCACCGCACAGATCACTCCCCCTCTTTACTCGCCTTTAACGACTCGCCCGAGGAGCTCTGGGCTGCAAGTCTATTCTTTGTTTCCGGACTTTCTGAGGTATGTAAAAAAGGAGCAACCCCGTGACTCGGCCCTTGGTTGTATACTCGCTTGTAGAGATCCTTGCGGGCAGCGTGTTGTTTAAGAACAACTCCCGCGCCACGATGTGCCTGGAGCACACGGTCGACTGGTCGTACCTCTTCAACGTCCGCCCTGAGGAGTCGAGGGTCGTGTACGCCATCTTCCTCCCCCCTCTCTCACCCTCCCAACTCAGCGAATGTACTTAAGCTATTTGACTTCCATCAATTATTAGAAATAATGTTCTCACAGATAGTTAATATATGTAGCCTCCATATTGTTTAGGTATTTGCATTAGCTGCAAATCAAGAAAGTTTATGTGTAGAACGTTTTATTTATTTTAATATTATTGTTTTGCATTCATTTGGATTATAATTTTTTATTGAGCGAATTGAGCAGTTAGATTTACGCGACTAATGTAATGAGGCTTCGATGGCAAAATGACATTTTGTGCAGAAAATGTCTCGATGAAGTTCCTACCACACCTAGATGTATTTAGTATATTATTTTATTTTCTTCCCTGGACATTGCAATTCCTCCCGCGCTCTACCTTACCGTGATATTTCTCTCTCATCCTACACTACTACTGCTGCTAGTGCTAATATCCGTACCCACCATTACGAGTTAACCTCGAGTTGGTCAATCGGCGAGTTGAGAGTGACCGTTGTCAATCTCCTGTGCCTAGCGCGACGTCACTCAATCCGCCGATTGAACAAACTCGAAGTTAACTCGCAATGTTTGGTACGGATACAAGCGTATCCACATCAGTCTCAAAAACCTGTTTAATGTGAGAAACCTCCATGTTTTAGGCCGTTTTCACTCCTTACGCGTAAGTCCTAGGCTAAGGCTTAACGTTCAAGCAATAATTCTGAATGTGAATTGCTCTGAATGTCAACAATAAAACTAAGCATGATTTCCATCTGCTGACATGAAAATCATTTTCAATTATATTTGTATTGAGTCTGTTAATTTACAGAATAGTCGCTCACGCATCGCCTCTGGCACCTCTCTGCAGAACCCCAGCGTTCAGTGGAATCATGTTTAAGATACCCTGCTTCGGTCAATTGACTGTAACACAGCCTCGCTTCAGCCGATAGAATAATGTTGAAATTACGCCTTTCGGTCAAAACGAAAGAAGCGGTCAAAACGAAGGAAGTTTTATTGTTAAAGACTAAAGCCGTATAGATTACTATAGAACTCGTCCAGCCGACATGACGTCATGATCCTTAACGACAAGACTTCCTTCGTTTTGACCGAAAGGTGTAATTTCACCGTAATAAGCCCTGGAGGAGCATGACTCTTCTGACCCAAAGTTAGCGTTGGTCTTCTAAATGCACTAACTAACTAGCCGAAGATGACTAACTTACTTGCTTGAAGATTGGTCCAGAATTGGAAAGTTCTGTCAGCTGACGCACCAAACGAGGTTCATGAAACATTCATATTATTAATACAAGAAGTCCGATACGATCGGTTGAAAATCCCACGCAAGTCACTGTAAATCAGCACGAGCGTCGATAATTTATAAACCAACGTGAGCTAGCTGCAGTGCACAAGGTCATATTTCACGCATTGCATTGGATACACTTCACGCGTTAAGCATACATGTGGATCAATAATCTAGACCTTCTAGGCTACTGGTAGGCCTCTATAACTTACTTACTAGCCACTATGACGTTGTCAATAGCAACTTTAGCGACAACGATCGTGGACGACCGCACGCACGCACGCACGCACGCACGCACACACGCACGCACGCACACACGCACGCACGCACACACGCACGCACACACGCACGCACGCACACACACACACACATCGGCCTAAATACAATTGTGCGCAACAAGAGTATTAATAGATTTCTGCTCAAATGAACTAAATATCGAAGCGCTATTATCAACGCTCATTCGTATGTTCAAATTAGTCATCGAAGGGTGAGTAATTTAATTATCGCTGGAAAACTTAGGGCCTATGCATACTCCATCACCCGGATGCAGATTTAATGAACAACCCAATATTCGTAACCAACATTAGTATGGTATGGATGAGCACAGCGTGCCGAGAGTTGAAACGGCCCGATTAAACAGAATTAACTTCCGTGTAGGTTATAGTGGGACTACTTTATGACATGTAGGTCTGCGCAACGTGCCCATTCATATCCCACACTACAGACGTATTGATTTCCAGAATAACATTATGAGCAGATGGCCTACATGTACGTAGGCCAGTGTGCATCCTATATAAGCTTCAGCGAGAGGTTGTAAAAGGCGATATTGAAAAAAGCGGCCAGCAAGCTATAATAGCTACAATTAGACCATAGCCTAGAGCCTAGTCATTGTTATTCTTTAAATATGTTAAATGTAATGCAATGGTTTACTTTTCAACGCCATAAGGAGTGATGTCAATCATTATTAGTTATTATTAGGCAACAGGGCCTAGCTAAGGGAGAGAGTTGTGATTTGTGAATGAACAGATCGAACACGACGCGACAAAATGTCCTCGTCGAAGTTTTACGAAGCGCTCAAAGAATTGCTAACAGGTAGGTCTGCAGCGCACCCTGTAGACTAGGCCCCTACACTGTTCAATGAAAAAATGACGTCTTTGCGCTGGATGCGAGTTTTGTGATAACTAAGTCAAAAAACCTAGATGAAATTAAATCTTAAAGGTGTCAACTTTCTGCCACTCGTGCGTATACTGTATAGGCTATGCCACTTCATTTACCCCCTTCATTTGAAAAAGTCTAGTTACGAACGTTGACAGAGTAGTCTCGATTGTTGCGCAGATGTCGAGTCGTTTCTGGAGCACACGCTAGGAGCCGTCTCTCTCCCTAGTCGAGCGAGCGACGAGCGGAGCGCCATCTTGAGGAAGTTGAGAAGTCTCGGCGAGCAGTATCCCCAGCTGGCGACTGACGCAGCCAGTGTGGTGGCGACTGAGGCGTCAGCAGTCGCAGGTTTGAAGGCCGAATTTTAACGGTTTAATGATCAAGTGTTACTGTTCGGTGATCAGGATTCAATGGTGAGGGCTCAACATTGATCATTTACTGTCGACATTGAGAGGCAATCTACCCCTGCTTCCCTCCCCCCCCTCCCCCCTCCCCCCCACCCACATGACCGTCGCCAGTGTCGGTGATTTAACGTTTGATATAATCATTTGATCCACTGAGCAGAAATGTGTGTTTAAACTAGTATGCGATTAAATGGAGATATCGGATGCAGACTGCTGAGGATTTCAACATGAGCCTTTGCGGCTGCTTAAACTTACAATTTGTGTAGGCCTGAGCTACATGTACCTGTGCTTTTGATCTATAGTATTCATTTTAAAGATATTTTATTCTTTTTTTTTCTGTACTTTTTACCCTGCACGCCGGCAGTTTTGCATCTTACCTAAAAATACGCTAAGATGCACTATTTTGTTATAGGCACCGTTCTCAAAATTACATAAACTTAAGTAGATCCACTGAACGCTTCAACACTCATCACGTGCTCGGTAACTGCAGCAGAGGCGGAGCGTGGCTCAGACGCGCAGACGGCGACCACTGAGGGGCTCCTTGACGAGATCTACGACGACATTCACCCAGAGGGACCCGACCAGCCTGCCGCCCTGCTCGTCCCTGAGGGGCCTGAGCAGGGCTCGTCGAGCGGCTTCGAGGGTAGTAATAAATAATGGAGCTTTTTATTGTAATGTATTACTTACAACTATACTGTGGGGTCTAACTAATGAAAAATTGTTATATTGGTCTACCGTGCCCATGGAAATGTAACAATTCAGTGTACAACCATTACTTATTGTTCCTCATTCTTAGAATATATTTAGTGTAGAAGTAATTTAGGTTTATCATGTCAAACGGAACATTTAAGTGTTTGTCATATCATCTAAGTGTGACAGGTCAGTGATTGTCTGTGTTCAGTGCCTACTATATCCTCCGTTCAGTCAGCGTCCCCGTTCGCTCAGATATCTGCCGCCGCTCAGATATCTATGGCTGCTCTGATATCTGCCGCTGAGCTCTGTAGCGAGGGAGCGGCCATCGCAGGATATCTCACCAGGAAGAAAAGTACGCATGTTTCGCTTCTTACATTTTTGTTTTCAATGGATACTTTTTCTTCTCATTACGTTTTAATTTAGTTCGTGTGTATCTAGGTTCAGGTCGATGAATTTATTTCTTACTGGAGAAATATTGTCTTGCCATTTAATTGTTGGACTAAAGAAACAGAAATTGACTTTTTTAAAGCAATGAGCTTTTATTGCTTTATTGCTATTGTGTTTATTGCATTGATGATGAGGATTAGTGTGATATCTGTTTGCAGATAGCAAGTTTGATCTAAAGTCGATGCTGGTGAAGAGTGTGTTTGGTGCCAAGTACTGTGTGGTCAGTGGCGCCCTCCTCTATGTGTTTGAGCAGCAAACGAGCAAGAAACAATCCGACACTATCCCACTCCTTGGTGATTACAGCTTTTTAGTGAATTATTTAACATCTTTATGAACTACTGTTGCTTTATGTCGCCGTTTAGCCTTAGGCTTGCAGTGTTTGGTTGATTGTATTTGTGAAAATATGTAACTGATTATGATTTACTCAACTCTTTTTAATTTAGCAGACATTTAATTTAGTTCCTTGCAAAAATTTCTAATTAACATGCACGTCTTTGCATTCGTTTGTTTGTGTGTGTGTGTTTGTATTTTTTGTAAGCCATCGATGTGAGGAAATTTGGCGTGTTATAGGCTATGAAGCGAGAGTGAGCGCAGAGCGGAAATCCAAGAAAGAGTTTTGCTTCGATCTTGTCTGCCCCGGTCAAAGATCTTACATTGTACGACTGTGTAGCTTAAAGTAATTTACTCATTAAATGTTTTCCTTGTGTAGGCCGATATTTTGACCGCCTGCGGATGTATTCAAATAATATTATTACAGCTATCAATGCTTTCATTATTCCAGCTCTGTCGATATCTTTTCTCATCGTGAAAAAACTAGACAAATTTCACAAGATTTATTACTTGTTCATATAATGCATCAAATATACATATAGCACTATGCACTAACAGCTAATTTTCTGCGTTGATTAGAAGCTTTGCTTTCAGACTTTCAAAAAGTCTACATGTACATACATATTTGAATCTGCGTTTTTCATGAGCACTCAACACTTTGTGTTCGTCTCAGTTTGCGGCCGAGAGTACGGAAAAAATGGACAAATGGATAGCGGCACTGAACGACGCTGCGCTGAAAGCTCCAGGTTAATCGTCAATAATTGTAAACTAAGCTAATATTGTAATTGTTTTGCGTCGTCCCAATTCACTGCTTGCTTCTTGTTTCCTTGTAAGCGAAGCATCACTTTATTTTCTTTGCACTGAGTTTTCCACAGTCCGCCGAAAAAAGGCATGTAATGCGCTTTCATTGCGTGCAATATGAATAGACGATTGAATTATTCAGCCGTGTTGTTTTTTGTGCTTGCCGCTTACAAACCACCACCTGATTACACTTTGTCTCTCATAATAATCGTCTTCACGCGTAGATTTATTACCTTTCAAACACCAAGACAATGAACACACGATCAGCAAAAACTCTGGCGCTCTCCAAGCCTCCACTTCCAGGGGGAGGACCCAAGCGGCGAACCATGCAGTAGTCTTCCCGTCTCTCTCCCTGCAGTCCAGCGCTTGCCGGCAGACCCCTGCTGCTGCTGCTGCTGCTGGGAAGAGGCGAGCGCCCTCCGTGTATGACGATGACGGTGAGGTCTACGACGAAGCAGACGTTGTGACGTCACTGGAGGGCGATCAGGAGGTGCGTGGAATGAGGGAATGGTGGTAGATAGCTAATCATGTGGCACTGTGTCGAACATCAGACTGTATCAACAATGATAGTAGATATCTAAACGACTGTCATCGTCTATAACACCTGAGTGTATCAACAAAGATGGCACCAAGGTATTATTGACATCTGGTTTCACTTTTTCGCTCATTGATTCTGTGTTACGCATAATTCTCTAACGGTCCGTATCACCAGCAGATTGTATTGTGAGTCAGCTAACCCTAATCATCGAAATTACTGTTTAGTATATCAATCATGTGGCATAAATGTGATCTCGGGGATAAAAAATTTGCGCGCACAAGGTTCTAGGAACTATAATGCTGAAACTATAGGGACCTACATTGAATAGCTAATATCCATTGAGGTACATGTAGCTGTTTTTTGGTGATACAATTTTTGTTGTGGATTCCTTCGCTGCAGATCTATGATGACGCTACGTCCAAGATGGCTGCTTCCCCCTCACCCCCCACCCCTCCCGAGGCGGACGAACAACTCTACGAATGCTGTGAGGATATCAGGGAGGCCGTCGCGTCCAGGCAGGGCCCCCCCTCGCACCCCCTGCCCCCCCTCAACCCCTCCCACGCCAACTCTACAGTCCCCCCAGCCCCCCCAATCTCAAAATCTATGTCCTTCACCACCGCCGCTCTTTCCAACAACCCCACCAATATTGCCGCTTTAAAGTCGCGCACGCTCCCGATGAACCCCCCAAAAGGATCGCCAAATGCGATACTCCCCGGTCCCCCAACTTCTAGATATCTCCCTCATTCCACCGCGGTCTCCGATTGGATGGGATCAGACTACGGAAGTCTGTACTACTGCAAGTGGGACCGTCAGGCCGAGGCTCCCGACGAGATATCCTTCAGCCATGGTGACGTCATCAGTGTGCTGAGCAAGGAGTATGCGCGCTGGGGGTGGTGGGTGGGGCGGCTGAACGCAGCGATGGGGCTTGTACCAAGCGCCTATCTGACCCCCGCCTACGAACTTGTGTCGGGGTAGAGGGGAGGGGGGCGCCTCGAGTTGATGGGTATTTGTTGAAAAATTTTACTAGATATTTTGTGAATGAATTACTGGCTATACATATTTTGAGTCTCGCTTAGCTTTAAAAAGTGACCACAATTGGATCGCGCATGCATTGGTTTAAGGGGACAACATTTATTTAACCCGACAAAATGCGTTACAGTTTTTCTAATAGTTTGTTTGTTGAACGCATGCAATTGAAACAGTGGTGATTGTTTATATTGCACACGCATTAATGCATCGGATAATCAACAAACCCACAAAATTTTTGTTGCTAGATTGACAAGGCTAGATTGACAAGTGACAGGAGTAAACTGCCTGGCTTCACAAAACATGTAATTACAGTAATTTAATGTATTCTAGGGTATTTAGCTCCAAACCAGCGTGCGTTTGCAGCGTGCTTAGAGCCTGTCTAAGCCTAGCACATAGAGCAGGATGAAGATGTAACCACAGCCAGCCCAGATGGGTCAGATCACAAAGTCCTGACTCCAGTCTGCTTTGAAGAAAGATAAATTTCATCTAGACCACTGAGCGGCGTGCTTCATACTGCACAGACTCGAAGAATAGGAAGCATCGAAATGTTATAGGGGACGGGGAGCGGAGGGGGAGGGGGGGTGGAGGAAAAATCTAAAATTTGAATCATTGCATTTGTAACATGCACTCATACTGTACTCTCGTATCAGCGAAGTCCAGTACATTTTAATGACAACTTATCCGATTCCACGATCAACGCTGATTATAGTGCTCATGTTCAACACGCACACGTGTTGTTTAGTAAGTTTAAATTGGTTCTATTATTGTTTTCAGATATAAAAGTGTTAATTGATGTAATACCATTGGCATAACAAAGAGCAGTTGCAGGTCGCTATCTAGAAATAAAGGTGTATTGAGCGTGATAGCTACCGTGTAAAGAATAGTCAAAATTTATTGCCGCGCCCCCTGTTTCGAATGACGTCGGTGCCTCCGAGGTTTGCCATTAGCGCTCCGGAGCAGCGAAGCGCGCTTATCTTGGACGCAGAACCAGAATCCTTCGAATCCCTCGCCCCCCCCCACCCCCTCTCTCGTCTCTATTCCACCCGACAGTTCTTGTACGTCCACATAGTCTAGCTTCTTTATTTTGGGAATCGATTACCGAATTAAGTGACTAGCAATGGAAAACAAAATCAAGACATTTCTGAGCCGAGTAATTAGGCCGTGAAAAATGTGAGTTGACGTTTGTAAAGAAATGTTGATCAATGCAGAGATTTGTAACAAGCTCAATACAGACCAAAATAGAGGTGCCTAAAATGCAACACTCTAGTATAATAATAATAATAATAATCATGATGCCACAAAATACAGTTAGAGAGATGTCTCTCTTTCAATTCCGTCGCTTCCACTGGACTCAAATCCTAATCGAGGCATGGAGCCACCGTGCAGTACCGTCGCTGTATTATATGGACGCTGCAACGGCTTGTATCAGACGCGCCAGTCTAACCACAGACAGACGAGCGCTGTACAGGTAGCCTACAGACGAGAATAAATCGCGTGGACGTTATTGGCGAGTCTCGCCTGAGCCTCGACCCTACTCGCCGAACACACGGCTCGATCAACCGGACATTTCTGAAACATAGTGGTCGCGGAGCTCTTAGAGAGGACTTTATCTGGATTTGCAGTCGGCTTGCGAGCAGTTATAGCCTACTAGGTTTATGTACGGGCAGCTAACTGCAGATTAGCTTTAGTAACGCCTACGTTAGTGAAAATGTATGTTGTCGGCAATTCATCGTCGTTAAGTGGACTTCGATCGTCAAGAAATCAAACGCACTGACCTACTTTTTCGCAGCATAGAAGCGTCGTCTAACAGAACGCAGTTCAGCAGTAAAACTGCAAATGCGTGAAGACGAACGACCAACGTAATAGTACATTGAACTCTAGATTGAGCATATAGGGGAGGCACAAAATGCAATATGAAAAATAATACGAATAAAATACAATTTCATGCAATACTTTGGCACAGATCTAAATTGGTCAAGCAACATTTAGTAAAATGGAGGATTGCAGAAATCAGTAGAGGCGGCATCGAAGAAAAAGAACAGTAATAATTATATTCTCGTTCTGTGACTTGGCCCCGTGGGCCTACTGCCGCTATGGAGTACACGTCCCGTATGGAGGAGGAGCTCAAGTGTCCCCACTGCCGCTGTCTCTATCTTCACACCCTTCTCCTCCCCTGCTCCCACTCGATCTGCCGCGCATGCGCCGTGACCCGCCTGACCTTTCAAGGTCACCAGTCAAAAGCGGGTCATTTAAACACAGGAAGCAACGATAGAAAGATTGCAGCGGGAACAAGGACCGAAGAGACTCAGGGACCGAGATCTGAATGTCAGTTAATGACCCAGTCCTTCACCGCGACCCAACTGTGTGGAGTCAGCAGTGACTTTGATACTCTACCGTTATCTTTGACCCACCAAGTAAACCAGACCACAACCAGCTTTCAAAAGTCAGTGACGTCACCGACTAGTTACGCTTCAAACTCTCGAGATTCCAGTCGGAATGAAAATCTGCTGAACAGTGACCCTGAAAGTTCATCCAATCACGATGATAACGTGCTGGTCATATCGCGCAGTGACGTCACCGGGCTGGCCACAAGGCGCTGTGACAGAGCCACAAGGCGCTGCGACGTCACGGCGGTTGAATGCGACCCTTGCGTTGATGGAGAAGACAAGACGAGTGTGGCTAGTGAGACGGACTCAGGGGTGGACAGCCGTCCGAGCAGCTACGTGGGCACGCCGAGCATCGGGAACCTTTCTCTGCAGTCCAGCGGGAGCTTCTCGCTCCACCCAAGCGGGACTAACCCCTTGCTGCAGGCAACAGGGAGCTGTCTACCGGAAGGTGGCGCTCAGGTGCCTGGTGAGGCGGAAAGACACCAAGATGGGGGGGATATTTGTGCGGAGAGCTGCTCTGGGGAGAGACACTGCACAGATTTATCGGTTAAACATAGCGTGGCTTTGGATTTGTCATCTCCAGTAGAGATGTATGAGAGTGGAATACCGCAGAACCTACCGGGTAGCATTCTGCACAGTTGGGTGTCTCATGGTCCAGCAGTCAGCTCTCAGAATGAGGGTACGAATGGTCGGGAAAAGATTAACGTTGCTTCGCTGAAGTCGAGAAGCGATTACGAGAATCATAATGTGATTGAAAATCCGAACGATGGATGTGATAGTGAACTTTGTAGCTTCCACTTTGAGGGGACAGTGAGTCCTGGTCAGTCCAGTTCACATCACATCGCTACGAGTCCTAAAGGCTTCCTAGAAGAAAACTCAAACGATTCGAATCCGCAAGCTTGCTTCACGTGCCCAACATGCTCCAGGCCATTCCGCGTGTCAAACATCGACGGAATCGATTCTTTCCCGAGAAACAGATCTCTGGAAACAATCGTTGACCGCTACCGCCAATCGAAGAGCCTTTCCCTTCACTGCCAGTCCTGCTGGGAGGACACCAGGGGCTCTGATTCCACTGTTCCCGCACCCCTTCCAGCCGTGCACATGTGTGCGCAGTGTCAGATGTTCTACTGCAAACAGTGCTTGGCCACCAAACACTTGAGAGGCGATGAAAACCTTACACACAACATTCTAACAGCAAGAGAGGGCTACGACGCGGACTGGTTGCGCGGTGGCTCAGGCGGAAAGTGCTCGGCGATGGGGGCGAGTGACGGAGGTTCGACTCTCTACTGCGCGACGTGCAGAGATGTCGTCTGCGCGTGCGCGAGTTGTGAGGGGGCAGAGTCAGCGCACGCGAGTCACGTGGTGTCAGGGCTGGGCGTCGTGGCGAAGGCGCACAGGGTGAGTGATGGACGCTGGATATATTATATAATAGCAGCAGTCCGCGTATAAGGTTGCAACAGACTATCAGTTTTGTAGCGTGTATCGGTCTTTTCTTTGTGAAATTGATGATTTCTTTTCAAATAGTTGTCAGGAAATGTCTTTTTAATTTTGTTAATTTTTCAGACCAGGAACATCAAGAGACTGTGTATTGATGATCTAAGGACTATGGTCTTCATTACACAACCACTCGACATTTTTGAGGGGGTTGTTTCTTCCAATTTTTCCTAATTTATTCTAATTTATTCAGCTTAGGTTATTTTACCTTAACTACGGGAGGCCCTCAGCCGATAGTCAGAGCATGGCGTACAGTTTGGGAGTGGTTCTGTTTGCTGGTGACGCCCCGCGTGAATCAGAGAGTCATCATTCCTGTCACGGCACACGATCCCATCCACTCCCACATAACCCCGAGCCACAGTTCTCGACTGGCGCTCACAATGCACATTGACTGATCACCTAGTTTGCGAATGAAGCTAAATTTTTGCTGCGAGGATTTGCGGCGAAAAGCGTGCAAGAGTAGATACTATAGAGTAGCGACCCATCGGAGGGAAATCTAATCATTGCAATCTGGCGTGATTACTGCGTGGCTGCTGCTGCTGCCGCATGATATCAGAAGGCATTGTGGTGTATGTACCACCACGCCGTCGGCATTTTTCGTTCCCTTCGTTTGAAAATGAGTGATTGGATATCATTATGAGCGCGGCATCTTGGGATGCGTGGTAGTCTATACTGGATGGAGAAGGTCGAGATGTGTAGTAAAGCTCGATAACTGCACGATAAAAAGTTAAACACCGCTAGTGTCATTATTTGACTTCGAAATGATAGTCTAATAGGCTTGTATGAAAGCATGCGTTTCTGGGAAACTTAGGAGAAACTTTATTATTTCTGGTGTAGCGTAAGAATGTACTATAGTTCAAGGAATACGTTGTTCTTTCGCAATTTCATATTACACAATCTCAGATCTGCAGCTTCACAGCGGAGCGTGGAATATTAAAGGCGCTCGCTGTTCCGAGATTAGCGTGAAGATCAGCGGATAATCCCGCGATCAGACTCTCCCATAATTCCCCGTTCACTTGTAGCAGCCTATCGGATCTCGCGCCCATCAGTGCGATATTGTTGTCGACAGAAGTGAATCAGTGCTTCTCTCACACGAACGTGGTGTGAGGCTAGAGGGTTTGTGTACGCAGGGGTGTATAAGCTATGCTGAGAATCATCAAGTGTGGCACTATAACAATGTCATACTCAACTCGCGGCCATATTGTGAGCATCGCAAATTAACGACACGTACAACTATCCGAAACAAAAATCTGTAAAGTTGCAGGCCTCTACAACTTTACAGATTTCTGTTTCGGATAGTTGCTTAAGATGTTGGGTATAAAATTTGAAATGACAACACCTAACACTTGTAGGCTATTCACAACGGTGCCAAATCTAGACCGATATCTAGAGGCGTGATGCTGTGTCTATCGTTTATCGCGGAGATTTCATTGTAATTTTGCTTAGTCCTAACTCTAAATTTCTCGCATTGTAATCAGCAGACAGGCAGCAATGCAATTTATGCAGAATGTGAAAAAGATAAAAGACACGTTGAGTAATATTGTCAACAAGCCTGCTGGACAGTAACTTGTATATGCCACGTCGGCAGGCCTACGGTCTCTGTCCAACGTTTCACAGTTTTGCTCGCCGTGCAAGAGCCTCGGGCCAACTCCGCGCCCATGTCCCAGCTCCTCCACCAGACCTTCTCTCGCCACGTCACAGCGTTGTTTAGCTGATCGCCACACGCCGTTCCCGGTCTGGATTTATTAAAGACGTTATCTACAACACTCACTGGAGCCCCCTGGGGCCTCGCTTCCCCTCCCCCTCCCGCCCCTCCTCCCCCCTCACGACTGATGTAGTCGTGTCAGATCGATCAAATGCTGTTTCCGCACCTAGACCCGTCTGCTGAAGGCTGGCCGTGTGTTGTATATTGTTGACTTGACGTCAGTTTCAACGCCCGGCGAAATAGACATCAATAATGGCAAAATAAAACATCCTGGTTAATAAACGACGAGCCGTCGACGGCAGTTCTGTTTTTGCAGTTCTGTGGCAGCCACCGTTTAAAGTTTAAAGGTGCGCAGAGACCGCCGTGTTAGGCCGTAGGTCTGTGTGCTGAGGCAAACGCACTACACGGATTGTGCAATGTTTATAATATCAACTTGTGAAATCGATAGTTCATAAAAACGGCTTGCGAAAGATTTTAGATCATTGCATAAACGTAAACAAACAACATAAGTAAATGTTGGGCCTATAGTCTATTTACTAACAACGACTAGCAACAACTAGGCACCATTTAAATATTTATATATGGAATCTGCGCCATACTAGCCGCTGTGAATCTCCCTACAAAGCTCATCTTTTATGACTTCTTCTTATCGCGCGCCGCCTGACCGCTCCAGGCCACGATGCAAGTCCAGATGCGCTCCCGTGTCTGGCATCAGGCGTCCCTCATCCGTATCCAACCTGCTCGGAAGTCCGACAGTCTGGATCCATCTATCCGCGGCTCCGCCACTGAGCCGGCTCCGGCTTGTCTACAGGCGGAACTGATCCACATCCATCCGGACATGAACCTATCGCCTTTTACAAATACCTTCTTCCTTCAACCACTCCCCTGGTAAAATGGCATAATATAATCAAGTGCATGACTGTGGTGCCATTGTTGCACTCATCCGTGACGGTAATGACGAGCCGAAACATAAATTTGCGAACTTTTTATGTGCCTAGGTCTATTTTCTTTTATGTAGCCCGGTTCCCATTTAAGCAAAGGTTTTCTCGATGAACTGTTTTTTGCCGTAAAGTAGCAGCTTTAAAACATCAGATCTAAGTTATGAGTTGGACGTGATTTTATCTCACGACTTTCTCCACATCATACGCACAGCACGCTATGCTCTTAACTTATCACTCCTCGTCTAAAGTCTTGACCCTGCAGATTGGGGTAAAAAGAAGTATGACTGCAGCCCAGAGTTCCCTGGGCAAGTCGTAAAGGCGACTAAAGAGAGGGTGAGGCGATTCTTTGAACTGTAATAGTCTTTGTTGCTCCACACGGTTCTCAATCCCGCCCAAGCTATAATACGTGTACCAGTTTTTCTTGGCTGGACTCTATTAGAGCGAGTTGGGTCGTATAGATGCTATCCTTTGGGCTTCTATCAGCGTTAGCACGTGCTCACAACCAGGCCGGCCATCTGTCGTGTTTATGTTCCATGCCGCTATCTCCGCCAATAACAGTAAACGATATTAAAGCCTTTCACGAACGCAGCGGCTCTGTTGATGTTCTGATTTTGATTAAGATTAAGCCTACGATTTGAATTAGTTGACGCATCGTATAGGAGCGCACGCGGATAATGCAACGCAGCACACAATAAAATGAGCGCGAGGCTGCAGTATTGGCAGCGTCAAGGGCGGCAGCTGTCATGTTGACGAAACGGACTGAGCGATAATTGAAGCGACGCTGAATGCAGCATTTCTGACGCCCGTTAAAATGCGCTAGCATCTTCTTTCAGTCGCCGTGTCTTCCGCAGCGTACGGCGACAGTTGAACAGAAATACATGCATTACTGACGCAGAAATACGTGCATAACTGTTGCAGAAATACATGCATTACCGACACAGAAATACATGCATTACCGACACAGAAATACATGCATTACCGACACAGAAAGAAGAGTGTGTATGACCGGCGCCACTGAGTTGCATTCTGTTTAGCTGTATCGTATTTTAGCCTATATGCTGTGATTTAACGAAGAGTTCTATTATACTACTTGCGCACGGGCGCGCCATGCGTGCTACAAAATGCTGAATCATGATTAGGAGTTAGCCTAAGCATTGGAGCTGCAACGGGCGTAGCCATGACAGGGTATTTGTACCGGTGCAAATCTTTATGACGTCATTTAATAGCTTCGAGCTGTATGCTATTCATTACATCAATAATCAGAACCAGTTGACGTGTGCCTGCAGGCTTGCTGTACGTGCGACTACGCTATATAGATTATACCGAGTCCGTGAAACTGCTCTAAATGTTCTCAGCCTCGCACCCCGCGCCCTGTCGTCCGCTGTTTATTTCCCCACCCTACAGGGGTCGACCCGCCCGATGATTGTCCCACGAATGAAGGAAGGACTCACGCTCCGTTACCCACGAGGCGCCTCTCTGACCCGCCGCGTCGCTTCTCTGTAACCAGGCGCGCGCCGCCCGCACAACGCCGAATATTACAGTGGTCGTCCTACACAGTGAGCAGAATGTGGAAGTATCCATAGTTTCTGCATTGCATTGCAAGCCTAAGTTGCTGTTTTAGCTCGCCTGTTTTTGTATATCAGAGACCCCTCCTCGGCGGCACTGTTTTCTGTACTGTTTTTGTATAGTGAGCAAAGCTTTCCGTGTTCCGCGTTCCGAGCCCTTTTAATCCCTCTCCCTAAAGTAGTCGTGAAGTTCATTCGGGGTGTCAATGAAAATGTGTCAGGCTCTGAGTCCCCTCTCCCCCTGACTTCCGGTCGTGGTTTGTATCAAGAATCAAGCGGCGAGCTAACAGCAGAGCCAATGGCCATACATTGTGAAGTTCGGAACTGCCACTGCCCTATAAACGTTCCGCGCTGGTCGTCCTGAGTCCGAGCTATCTCGCGTAATGTGACCGAGAGTCGAAGCCTCGTGACCCGGGACTGTGACCCGGGACTGCAGCGGGCTCGCTTGGCTACAGTGACTGAGAAGAGCGAAGATATAAAGCCTACTAGCTAGTGATGCTGGTAATACATTTATAGGCATATTGCCTTGACTCTGTTCTCATTCAAAGCCCTGTTTATAGTAATACCACGCAAGCATATGTTTTCTGTGCGCCGACAAAGATTGCAAGATTGGTGAATTCTGCGCCAGTAGCCTAATGGCCTGTTAGCAAATTTTGTTTTCATTTGCGTAACACAAACAATGAACTATGAGTCTACGACAGAATCGAGATCGATGTATTGCTTGATTTCTATTTCTTTCCGTTGAATTTCAGTTTTATCGTCAAATAACGTCCCAATATCTGTCCTCTGCACGCAACTCGCTCTCAGTTCGAGCTCTGGTCACAGCGGGTATGGGCCGAGAGGCTAATTGAACGAGTGCAATTCACGATTATTGGCGTCGTTAAACTGTCGTCGATATCCACGCAGTGGAATCAGAACGTCGCGCTATTCTTTGACTTTCCATCAATGGAGTCAGAGCTCAGAGCAACTATTGGTGCGGAACTCTGAATACACGGTGGTCAAGAAAAAACCGTAGGCCTGCGTCATTCGATCCCTAAGGTGTACGCGTTTTACGGCATTCATCATCAAGCATGTGGAGTGCGGATCATTATCTCAGAGTGTTTGATCATAATATAAACCACAAACATTATTTTGCTGGTAGGCCTGATACTTGAAACAAGAATCCGTTTAAATTGTGTGCAAAATGAACGACATGTCCGAGTTTTTAAAATGAATTTGATTAAAGGTCATTTTTTAATGAACCACCGTGTAAGCGCAAAACGTAGGACCTACAATTCGTAGTATTATTGGAGTGTCGGACTCGCGGAAACATTGGCTGTCACACAGCACTCGCCACTGACCACCGATAGCGCTGTCGTCCTGTAATAAACGATGCACTTCGAGGCTCGTAATGTCTTTCATTAGCGGCAACACACGGCTCGTGGCTGTGCCAACGACTTTCAAGATTCGGGGAGGATTCGAGTTGCCTTGTAAATTCAATGCGCCATAATTATAGCATAGCCAAATGGATAAGTTTAAGATAGGCCGTTGAGAAAAGGGGTTTGCAGCGCCTGTTACTCTTGATTACCACTTATTACTTTAATCTTCTCAATAATTTTACTCGCTCCCTTCTGACGCTCAGATGCTGACGCGCATTGAAACGTTTAAAAATTGTGTATACAAAGTATGGCTTAAAAATTGCATAATACAGACAAGTAACTGTTGTAGGGCCTATGGTAGGCCTTTGGGTCTACAAGGACTAGTGAAAAGTACAGTGGCTCTTCAATAATTGACCTACTGCTAGAAGAAACAACTCTAATCTAATTTTCTTTGATGGGCAGGCTACTACAATCATCGAAATACTGTAACAATGACACGGCTGCGGGTCACGACTACTCGCCACTGAACGACAGTTCATCACGCTCGCCGATCGTAAACCTTCATCATCGCCCAGCGCTAACAATCTTTCCCGGTTGCTGACGCAGTCCAACTGTCTGTCATTAGGGTCTGCGAACCGAGCGTGTTTCATAGACGACCCGATGGGGTCATTTGGGTCCTTCATCGTCGCGATCTTATAGGCCTACCGCTTCTGCTTCCCGATATCGCGCTCTGAGGTCAGCGACGATTTATCGTACTGGGCTAATGCACTGCTGCTGCTGCTGCTGCTGCTGCTGCTGCTGCTGCTGCTGCTGCTGCCCCGTCGTGTTTATTGAGTTAAAGGTGAATGAATGCAGGTCTTAATGGACGCTGTTTGATACCGAAGTTTAAACCTGGATGGATGCAGGCTGAATCAATGTAGGTTGTTTGCAACTGTGGTGTATAATACGGCATTGAATCCAACGTCAGTTTTATAATTATATATATTTAATCAACGTCTTTTAATAACAATGATATTATTTTCAGGCCTTTAGAAATTCATCTACACCGTGTCCCGATGAAAATGACGATACTTTAATCTTGTCATAACTCAGTCAAAACTTATCGGATTGGTCTGAAACTTTATTACACACCAACTGCAGCCATATCTACACCAACTTGGAAATTTATAGAGCAATTCGAGCAATTTTGACAAAATTATGGCTGTTTAAAAAAAAGTATCGAGAAAAAGTTTCCAACATTAGTTGCTGCCTATTGTGTGCCTACTGTCAAGTTAAAAGCAAGCAGTCCAGAAATTTAGTCACAGCTGATGTTCATAGACTCCTCATTGCTCGCGTACACACGACAGAAGACACGGTTCTCTCCGCGTGAGCCTCAGATATGGAGTGCAGAGTCTACACCTCTACAGGAGGAGCGTGTTTATCATACTGGCCTGCGTGACGTTAGTCACCCGACGACTCGTTTGCTTGAAAAGTGGCGGCTGTTTTATTACAAAATGATAGATCCAGCAGTCAAATAGTGGGGTCCCCGTCTTCTGTCATGTGTACACGAACAAGGAGAACACTTTGAACATCAACTGCGACTAAATTTCTGGACTGCTTGTTTGTAACTTGACAGCAGGAACACAATAGGCAGCAACTAATGTTGGCAACTTTTTTTCGGTACTTTCTTAAAACAGCCATAATTTTGTCAAAATTGCTCGAACTTATCTACAAATTTCCAAGTTGGTGTAGATATAGCTAGAGTTGGTGCGTATTAGGTTTCAGACCAATCTGATAAGTTTTGACTGAGTTATGACAAGTTTAAAGTGTGGTCATTTTCATCGGAACATCGGTAGAGTTGGCTTACTGCTTATCACTGTCAAGTGCATTGCTAATAGTAGACTCGGTCGTACACAAATCTTCAGCAAGAATGATAATGCAGATATGTCATGTACAATTGACATGCACAATACTTGGCGTGTTGTCGTAGATTATTCTTGTCAACAAGAGCAGCCGAGATTGTTGAACGGAAACGCATTCCGTTGGAACGTCGTAAACAACTCGGCAGCGTTTAATTGTCCCAAGCTGTTCCGAGATTCGCAGTAAAGACGAATACATTGACTGCTTGATTGTTCTAGCGTTCTGCACACCGAAACACCGGACGCGTTTGTTGAAACGACGTGGAAGCTTCTTTGTGAGAGGCGAGACAGGCTGTAAACGCAGCTGAACAAACTTGACGAGAGCCTCGCAGCCCGCAGCATCGATCTGCAATCCCGTTCTTTTACAGAAATCACCGCTACGCTCGACGTTTCCATGTTCCGTTATGGTCATAAATAACGTTGAAGCCGGAGGCGTGGCTTACCTGGTAATGGTTGACTCGATCCCGGCCTATTTTGTGAATGTTGTTGTTTTCGTTGTTTGTAGTTTAGATTCGCGTGAAGCGGCTCGATGTCCGCACCGATAAGTAGGCCTATGCCGAAGCGCCCTAAAATACTTTATTCTGTAGCCTAGTCCTCGAATTTGACGTTTTCTACAGTTTCACACTTCCATGTCGCTAGCATTGTAGTCTCATGCAGAGGGAGAGACAGATTTATTGCAGCCAAAATTCGGTAATTTTTAAAAGTATATCCTTTTCGCGAAACTGGCATAGAATCGTCGTGAACCAAACAAATGACGTCATATTAAACTGTATACAACTAAACGTAGGCCTATTCCGAATTGAAAATGGTACAAAATTTATGACAACTCCCTCCCCTGGGCTCAAAAGTAGGAAACCACAGCTAGATTGCGGCTTTAGGCTATTGCGCGGGCTAGAGATTTACGACAGGATGGGCTAGACTATTTGTAGCTGCGCCCTGCTCCGCTGGGCCAACCTGCGCTTGCCCCCAGGGCCTGTACCCTATCCCGCGCCAACACCACTTCAACCTTCGATGTCATAAAATCCAGCTGCGACTGTTTGCTCGTCCATTTCCTTGAAGCTGGCGCCGATGCAATAAAACACGTATGACACGCTGCTGCATCCTCTCAGTTGTGCGATTCCGCCACTTTAACGGCGTGGCGCGCAAGTAGGCTATAGGCCTACTTGTACATGTACGCTAGACCCTGTACAAGTAGGCTATAGGCCTACTTGTACATGTACGCTAGACCCTGTAGTACCGTAAATATTCCACGATCACGCTTACAGGCTGCAGAGGATGGATAAGGTGCGGAATTCTCGGAATGCTGTAGATACTTGTTAGGCCTCAATGCTTCGTTTGGCCCACTTTCTAGCCAATCAAAATACATGTAGTCATCAGATTTGTGAAAATAGAACAGAATCGGCTTGACTGCTTGAGACTTGTACTAAGTTTGTTCAGCTTGTACAGTCATAGGCAATAAAGTGGTATGACATAGCTTTAAAGGAGGTGCAGATGAACTGTTTCATCAATGCAATTCTGTTTGCATGCTGGAGTATAATTTGTTCCGTTTTCTATCACTCTAGTCATTTACAGTGATTCATAGAATGTTATTCATGAGCCACGCCATCCTTCATTATTTGCAATCACACGTCACGCGCGTGGTATTGACCATAGATATCAAATACTTAGATCGCGCATAATCTAGCTGACTCAGCGGCAGAAAGAAGGATCTTTTTTAGCAAAAACGGAAGTTGATTAGAATTATGGGTAATAATTGTTAATTATTGTGATTCGATATGAAAAGGTCATGACGCTGTCAATCAATTGTTGACGGTTGGTCATTGGTTTGGCCCGCGGGCCAAGCCCCGCCCCCGTTATCTCCATACGTGCCTCGATGTACAGAATGTAGTGACTCCCCTTGGTATTGATGCGCACACGTATAAACACGCGTAAAATATCTGAAGGCGTTTCGCGGAAGCAGAGTCTTTCAAGGCGATTGAAGGTTGTGAAATGCATCGGAAGTTGCTCGCCGCAGCTGCGGCAGCAGCGGGGCTGTAATCAGGTTATGCGTCGATGAACAATTGTCGCCCACCAACGAGCATTGAGAGCAGACTGTCGGAGTTAAGGCGCTGCTAGGCGGCCTCATACATCGCGGTAACAGTGCAGCTATACGAGAAGGCCTATAGTACTTAGGTGGCTAGTGTCACTAACGAAGTCACGCTGACTGCAGATTTGATTTTAAAGCCTGTCATTCTAGGCCTATTTAAAGCAGGCCCGATGGAATCTGAACTAAAAACAGCCGATAAGTTCAGACAATAATCACATAACGATTCAGCGGCCAGAGTTAGATAAATGAACAGCTCAAGTAAGAAGTGAATAAACTGAGAATTTGTTGCGAATTATAGAACGTCAGCTCCACAACTCCATGCGCATTGAATTCAACAGCGTGATATCGACACTCCGCAAAGCAACCTTGCTCACTATCAGACAGGCCATGACAATCTGTAACACGCCCCCCTTGACCTGCAGCATATGCGCTCGTGTAAGAGCAGTGCTCAGAGTCCATTGCCCCATAAGCCCAGTCTCGAGTCTCGCGGCATGGCGCTGAAAGCCGGACACACACACACACACACCGACCGCTGAGAATTGGACCGGGACGCGCGCTGAATATTGATGTGCTGCTGGCAACAACAGCGGCAGAAATGAATGATCGGGGGGAGGGGGTAAGGGGCGTGGGGTAAAAACGGTCCATCCCGCGGTCAGAGCCTTCAGGATTACTGCGGATGACGATCGCGAAATAGCGTGGCAGCATTATGGACGTGGCTGCATGACATACATGGGCGTGGCTGTATGACATACATGGGCGTGGCTGCATGACATACATGGGCGTGGCTGCATGACATACATGGGCGTGGCTGCATGACATACATGGGCGTGGCAGCATGGCCTACATGTATGCAATGTGTTCCAGCGATGACAAGTGACGGGTTCATTCTGTGCCCTGTTTAGCTCATTCCTTGGTTCTAGGAGTATTGGTTACGTTCGGAGTATTGGTGTGGTTGTGTTCGTTTAGGCCATAGCTGCCAGCACACAAAACAAGCAACAAGACCCGTGGCTGCTGCTGCATTGTTATGCTTTAGTCCCTGCAGCGTGCTAGACATGTACATTCAATCTTTATCCCACCATGCATTCCGTCCTGCAATACCCACCACGGCGTACCTCCCTCGCTCTCCAGATCAGATTGCGACCCCTCCCTCCGCCTGCCTCCCCTCCCCCTTCTCATCCACCGTGCCGCTCTGGATGTAGGCTCTAAATATTCTCGGACGACGAGCGTGTGTGCTGTCGACACATTGCAGTCCGAACTGACAATGCATGGCGGAGCCAAGTGTGGAGCTTGGGGTTAAGTTACCCCCCGCTTAAAATCTGCTCTCAAATCTGTTCTCAGACCCACCTATACACTTTGTCACGACAATCCCCGAGCACCCCGATGACGTCCCTGGACGCCGAAACTGATTCTGAACCCATTCTTATTGTTATTCCTCACCCCGGACTTATTCGCGACTTTTTAGCCCTCTCAAATATTGATTTAGCCCCCCCCCCCGCCAATATTTATTTCAACTACCGTCACTCGGCTGATGCGACGCTGGAATCTATTCCTGGCACAGAGAGCGGCGGCGGTGGACTGGCGCCGTGAAGCGAGCATGGCGTGGGTGGACGCACACACAGTGTCACACAGGCTGACGGGGAGGGGGACGCTGAGAGGTCGGGGACGCTGACAGGAAGGGGAAGCTTAGTCCACAGGTCGGGGACGCTTCAGCGAGGGAACGCACCACCTGCCTGCATGTGTGTTCATGGAGAGAAGGGAGGCTTAGTCATGCACCATCGTCACTTGCGCTGGATGATACATGGGGAGACGATCACCAAATGTTGGTCGGGGCAAAGTTTTGTACTTCGATTTGCATTACGTTTCGCTGCTTGCTTAATGGCATTCAGGATTGATATCGGCAAGTGATGTTTTCTGATGAGTGGTAACTAGGATCCAGAAGGCCTAAGTAGCGGATGCACGTAGGCTGCACGTAACATATAGCATAGTTGAACTCGTGACAATATTGACAGTGCAGAATTAGTGTAGAAGATGCTGCAGCCTGCATGGTATACCAAAACTGTATTATACAAACACTGTGCACTTTTGTGAATAGTGTTTGACCTTGTGTGCTCGTGCTTGGGTGGGCCCACCACAGCATCACAAAAATGCAGCCATGATAGCCCATGTGATCTACACAATCAATAATTTTCAGAAAATTGGCTCGCAATCTTGGCCCTCACAAAGTGAAAATCTTAGCATCTATGGCGAAGAGGTGAAGCGATTGCAATACTGCAGCATCAGCTAACCCGTCCGCAGCAGATGTAATACAGAACCGTGTCGCCCATCACCTCATAAACTGAAATCAGTTTGTTGCCTTGTGTCGACACGACGGACGGCGCAGCCTTAGCCTGGCGTCAACAGAGAACGTCGTTCAACGTCTCAAAGCTGAGCAGCGCACATGCAAAGTTGAATTATTGAGGCATTGAGTCGCAGAAGTTCTAAAACCAGCACTAGACACAAAGCCTAGCACTTAGACACACTAGGGGCAATGCTGTAGGCCTAAATGACTCAAAGTGAGTTTGAATTTGAATAATTGTAAATAGAGGCAATGGATCTAAAAAATAGAGAAAGGTAAGCGAACACAAAGCAACAATCTTTTGCCAATATAAGCAACATTGGCTACAGTTAGAAGAGCAGAGGCTTCACTCAATGCTTTTTGCTTGAATCATTGATATTAATTTGATTTGGTTCGAAATTGTTTCATCATACATCACCAGTCTCGCATTAGAATGAATCTAGACCCTATTATAAAAGAGTGCATTGTACTCGTTTATAGTCGCCGATAACCAATAGTGTGAGCGAGCGTTGAATTTATGAACGAACCACTCTAAAGGCGCGCTTTCATAGCTCGACCTACAATGACGCGATATCGACAAACCCGTGCTTCATGACCGCAGTGATGTCATAAACTAGAGGCTTCAAGAGAAAGGATCCCAGGCAGTGACGATTAAATCATGCTTTGCAAACTGTTTGGTGAGATTTTATATCCCGCCCTCAAATCTGGCAATGTAGTGTTGATCTGACGGGCTGACCAGATGACCTCATTAGGGCTCAAATTCCCGGTTTATCTCATATTTCACGGACATGGAAGATGAAGAAGGATTAGCATAGAGAAATTATTATTTTATGCGTTTGTGCCTTTCCATCCTACACTCTAGCCATGCGTAATTTGAACAAAATGTAACTTGGGTTTTTACCTGCTAAGCCTGAAACGCCGTAAAAAAAAATGAGCGGACAAGCCACGTACAAGAAACCGACAAGAAATCGTGCCATATTGAAGATATCGAATGATTTAGGACTTTCTAACTACATAATTTTATGGACCAAAAAATAGGTTTATTTTGACGAGAGTGGAGAGGTGCACTGCGTGCATGCTTGGCCTCCTCCTGGTCCGCCCATGGTGGGTGGATGATGGGTGGATGGTGGGTGAATGGTGGGTGGTGGGGGTTGGTTGGGTGTTGGATGGGTGGTGGATGGGTGGTGAATGGGTGGGTGTTGGGTGGGTGTTGGGTGAGTGATAGGTGGGGGTGGTGGATGGGCGGTGGATGGGTGTTGGGTGGTGGATGGGTGTTGGGTGGGTGGTGGATGGGTGGGTGTTGGGTGGGTGTTGAGTGGGTGTTGGGTGGGTGTTGCGTGGGTGTTGGGTGGGTGTTGGGTGGGTGTTGGGTGGGTGTTGGGTGGGTGTTGGGTGGGTGTTGGGTGGGTGTTGG
>JAQIWG010001478.1:0-24363 GCA_034695025.1 Chamaedrilus cognettii
ACATAACAACCCCCCCCCCCCCCCCCCCCCCCCCCCCGATCGCGAGTTGTAAATATTAGCAATGGCTTAGAAAATGTCTGCCCCCCCTCCCCCGGTTCAGAGTTCTCACAGGAGGGAAAGTGTCGTCGATTAAAAACAGTTTGCGTAGCCGGTTCTGTAGCCCACTCCTGTTTTAAAGGCTTTTAGGCGTAGGACGACACTTCTTTTAGAAGGCTACGCCTATTTCATCAGGGCAAAACTGAATTCTGAGCAAACAACGAATTCCGCCGAAAATCGCGCGGATCACTTCGGTCCACTTAAAACTGCAATTAGGCCTATCTTTGCCGTGACGCGGAACCTGAAAACAATTTTTAGTTCTCATGAAAGTTGTGCGCGTAGACCAATGATTACAATGACTGCGATGATATATTATTGACATCCAGGCTCTGTATAGGCGAGATGTTGGAACGCTTCAAAGTTGAAAACGTGCGAAAACATAGGAACTGGTCTAGGATCTACGCTCGACACTGTGACATCCATTGTTATATTATCTCAACACGGCTAAGGCAGGGTTGCCTACGTGTGCGCATGGCCCAGAAGCTTATCTCGAAACATCGATCAACCCCTTATCGCTATCGGTATACGGCTATAGCCTTATTTAAGTGTCTATAAAACAGGCTATCTCTTTTGTATTATCAGAAGAGAAAAAGCTTGCATAATAATATCTCGCTCGCTGGTTGCTTCTCATGATTTTCTTGCGAATCTTTCAACAACGAGGAACGTAGCTGCAACAATACACTATGATTAGGCTGTGTGTTTGTTTGTAGTTTAGTGTGCAGCACAAAGACTATATGTATACAGTCCGTTTCTGTACAAGGGGGCCTTTGTCTCTTTGTTCCCCGGCCTGCAGGGGTCTATGATCAGGACTATCGATTTATCGGTCTAGTAGTCTACATTTTGTAGTTTTGGTTAACTTTCATCTAGGTTCGTGAACTTAGGTTATAATGTTGCAAATTTGACAACCCACCGGCCCACCCCCCTCCATGGTGGCTTGGGCCGCTATGAAATAACTCAGGAGACTAAAACAGCTTCTACTATATAATTAGCTTATATTAGCCTATAACAAATGAGGCTGGCCTAATAACGATGAGGTCAGAGAGCAGTTTCCAAATCTCGGCCGTGGAGCACAGCGACACCTCGCTCCGCGTCAGATAAAGCAGGCACGTCCGCTGGATTCCGGACACGTCGTTATTAGCTGTATGATCCTGTATCTAACTGTATCTAAGAACTGCTGTGGCCTTTCCGACCCCATTGTTCGCGTGACTATAATTGGGTCGCTTAATTCAACGAATGTTCTGCAGCGGCTTTGTTTGTTGTGTCGATCGTTTGGAGTGTTTATATTACCGTACCTAAATGACATTATATAGCGTAGATAATTTTAAAACAGCCTACGGGCCCTGGTTTTGGTATTTTGGGGCAACAAATGCGTTCAGTGTTTATCTTTTTTGCCAGCGGGTTTCTGGAAATCTCTAGGCCTAGTCTGAGTTGTATTGCACAATTTTTAGAATTTGTCGTAAGATGAATCGCTTTTTCAATACGAGCAAAAATCAAGTAGGGTCTAGGCTCATTTGTAATTCGAAGTGTATCATTTACAGGTACGATATTAATTGGTATGGGCCATCAATTAATCGAAGTTTAGTAATTTAGTTTAAGAGCGGATTGGGCAGTTCAAATTTCATACAAAAAACAGAATTGCAAAGTAATTTGCTTTTATACCAACAACTCGTTCTTATAAAAAAATAACTTGTCACATTACGGTACAAAAATATCGATATCATTGCATAATATTCGAATAAGTGAATACAAATTTAAGACTCACATTGTAAGGCGTGTGAACAAATATGCTGTAAGAATGCTTTGTATCGATACAAATCCATTTACAATAATATTGATGTTGCTTTCCAATACAAAATTTAAAGAAAAGAAAATTATCCATTGGCCATAACGAAAAAATTGACCTAATTATTACAATACAAAACTACCGGTCAACCATGCATCGTTGTGCAAAATATAATGTATACACGTTTTTGTACATACTTATCCACTACAGCCAGATGTCTACTCGTCCATAATCTAGATGAATAGTCAGGACTAGTAGGCAGCAGCAAGTGTACGTCTGAATATAGGCCTATAGTCTACTTTGTCCAAATGCTTCTGGCAAATTTGGCAGCAATGCTGTATTGTAATGCATATTGGAATAAAATTCAGCACAGGGTAGCCTAATAGCATTATAATAGAATGCACTTCAGAAACGTAACGGAACAGTGTTCTATAAAACTAAAAACAGAATGCACAATTACAGTGCATTCATGACTTACGAAAATATCAGCAGAATCAGATATATTACACAACTATGATTAGCCTGCTGCATTTTATAGATTTCTATAAGCTTCATATATTGACTGCAACAACTATTGTAAAATTCAACAAATGTATGTGCATGTGCCACTGTCCATGAAATCTTCGAAGTCGCCGAAAGATAAACTTTCAAAAGTGCACGGAGCATCGAACGCATAGTCAACAGACCAAGGAGATAATGTCCCACTAACTCTATTATTCTCGCTCTTGTGTAGGTCTATGGTTTCAGGTTGAGATGATGGGTCTGAATTTCTTTCGACTGCAGAGTCTGTACAGTTCTCTCGTTTTACTTGTATGTTAAATACACACGAGACAGGAACACAATTATTATTTGTATCAACAAGAGACGTGGTAGTTTTATCGAAGCTGTCCAGCAGATCCTCAGAAACAGACGCACTATCTTCGCTTGTGAAGAAATTAGCTTCATATATATCAACTGGAAGACTGGGAGATTTCGAGTAAAAAGTATTCGGATTAGCAGCTGCTACTGGTGCACTTCGACTACCAGAATCTAGCATCAAATTATCTGGGTCAAAGTAGTTAGATTTATCTGAAAAGGAATGATTTACGTGGTATTCTGTTCTTCGTAGCGAATTGGTGGTCTGCTGATCAGATATGGAGTCAATTGTATTGTCTTTTGAAGAATCTCCAGCATTTAGTCCACCATCGTTGCTGAAAGATTCACTTTCTCCACAATTTGTGGAGGACAATACTTCTTCCAAGAAACCATCAATGCACTCCGTTGTCTTTCCCAAATACTGATCAAGTTCATCACTCTTCATGTCTACCATTGGATCTGACTCCAAATTGTTGCCAACGGAGCAAGCCATTTTGTTCAAGCAAGCCTGCGCTGAAAAAGTGTTGGGGACAAATGTGACAGCGTAATTCAATCCTGTTAAATTTCCACTGCAAGCGACATCACTCTGAGCCGTCGAATTCTGAAGGACAGCATTGAATTGACAGCCGGGAAAGCCTAATGAACTGCAGTGAATACAAGTTGGGACGGTCACATTTGGGGGCGAATTATTCACTTTAAACAAGCGAGAAACAAAATCAAAACTGTCAGCATGAGATGAAACACTGTTCATAACTTCATCAGAAATGTTCATCTGGGGCTCAAAAAAGCCCAAATTTTGATTCACATTCTTGCAATTTTGCGGCCGAAAGTCAATATACGAGTTCTGTCCATTGGTCGACAACTGAGAGTGTAACGATGCCATGAGGTCTCTCCATGTTAACCCCCTCGCAAAACAAGCAGCGATCTTTTGCAAAAACATTTCCTTCAACGCGCAATCCAAACGGCCACAACATAATGCTGGGGTATTCTTATCGGCCACGCTAACGCAGCTAAAGTTAACGGGATCAAACCGCGATCGGCAATCACAGCAGCTGTTGCTCGCATTGAAGGACGAATAACTCGCGCATTCGTTTAACGATGTATCCATTCTGTCGCTAAAACCCATCGGCGGAAATTGAACACCGGTTGATCCAAAAAGCGTAGAACTTTCCGAAATATGCGAACCGGCGAGGCTGCTCATAACTTCGTCCGATCCCAGTGACACTGACTTCGTAGACTGTTCAGTGTCCACGACTACGTTTTGAGTTCCTAACACCGCCTCACTGCATTCATGCATCACTTCGCCCACAGAGGACCTCTTCGACGAAGCCTCTGGAGTTTCAGACTGACCGTTCGCCGGTTTTATCGCCTTGAAGTCATCAACCGCCGTGACGTCATCAGACCCCGTGACGTCATCAGCCTCATCTTCGTCATTCGAGGCGTTCTTCTTCGCGTCGGCAGTCAGCGCAGATAGCACAGCCTCTGATTGTGACGTCACTGAGGTCAAACGGCTGACTGGCTGCTTGCCGACCCGCTTGACGGGCTTGCGCTTGCGAGGTCGGTACTTGTAGTCTGGATGCTGGGCCATGAGAAGTACCCGAAGTCGTTCCGCCTCGTCCACGTACGGGCGCTTGGCGGCGGGGGACAGGCCCTTCCAGAGGGTCCCTGGGAAGAGGTAACAAGCGCAGTTTAGCGACGTTGCTCTTGTGCGATTGACTTCGATATACATGTATATTCCATAAATTATGTATATCAGTATAGTAGTGTTCTAACAACGTGTCATAATAAATAACGTAAAAACGATTTTCAATAATCACATAGTTTTGAAAAGGAAGGAAAGGAAAGAAGGAATGCTTTAAAAATGTAGGCACGCTAATAAATAATCGAAAATCGTTAAATAATTGCATTTGCTAGATCAGCTCAAAGAGTTTTGGAGCGCTTGCTTCAGAATCTTAACTCGAGCAGTGTATTATGCCGAAAGGAATATTTTCATGCTTCAAGTAATTCATTTTTGGCATTATTGGAATTCACATCTCTATATTTCAAAACATGCTTAGAAAGATGAAAGTAACCATTATTATTGAAAGTAATCAGATGGCAAGCAAGCTATTATTGCCCATGGCAAGCAAAATCCCGTGTCATCAGAACAACTGAATATTATTGAGAAAATGGTAAATTAATTGTTAAAGTCTACAATAAATATTGCCCACAGCAGCCAACACTTTTTGTATTTCTTTCACAATTCTGTGAGATGAATTCAGAAGAATTCAATTCTACACCTGATCGAAAAATCTTCCAATGGCATTAACCGTTGATCCGCCTATAAATCCACTTTGCCGACTATAACCACTCCGGCAGGCACATCTTGGATTTGTTAATCAACCATCGAATGTCAGATCTAAGACGTTTCACAGCGCTTTCATCTAACACTTCTGGTAAGTTTAGTGGTCTCAGACAAATAGATCTAAGTTGATAAAACAGACAATGTTACAAGTTACACTCGTGTCAGACGATAAAAAGCGTGTCAAGGCTCAGATGGCAAACTATGCCGTGCAGGCCACGAGTGCGTCTAAATTTTAGGGGGTTGATCACCTTTCAATCTCGCTTCCACAACCCGTGAGACCTGAGGGGTAATGACAGAGGCAGGCTGAGGCTAGTGTGGTTATAAAATTTATACGATCATAACAATAGATATTGATTTCAAAGTCCGTTTTGGCGTCTAGTGACGTCATCGGTGATCTAGGAAACCATGTGGGAACAGTCAATGGTGATGTCACGCCGGGGCAGCGAGGGGATATGACGCCCCTGTTCCGTCTGCTGCCTCCCACCCAAAGATCTTGGTCGTCTTAATGCTACTTTAATGACTCCGCTGACTTGCAAAAATGCAAAAGGTGGAGAATACCAAATACACGCAATATTTGGCGACCGCCACTCAGCTACTTTGGTCTAATGCTCGCACAGGAAACAATATCAGTCTGGCAGACACTTTGAATGGAGGCAAAATTTCTCCTGCGTCATTTTGACGAAGCTATTTTTGATCTCAGATGAATTGAAAGCCACCCGCGCACTTAAATTGATTTCATAAATTTAAATTAACTGCCTAAATTAAATGACCGGTTGATTTTGTCGCAGCATTGGGCTCAATTTCCCACGCACCTGAGTTGATTTAATAAATTAGAATTCATTATTGGTTTTTAGTTGCATGGGGCTCAATTTTCCGCAGCCCCTAGCTGCTGTGACCGGCATTCATTCACATGGTTTCACTGACGCTGTAGCGCTGATGAACGGACGAGAACTTTGGCCTGTGGTGAACATTGCATCCGAATGGTGCGACCGAGCGCTTCTAGGCACCACTTCACACCCTTGACCCAGACCGCTTCAAACCTGAATAATTAGGCTATCCGAAGACTAGAAAGTAAGTTAAATATAGGTCAAAAATTAGCCAAAATTAGATGGGTTAAGAAAGTGACATGTCGCTGCCCATATTATGACCTTTGTGACTTTTCAATAAGTTCACAGAAACACGTTAATTCCGGCTGTAAACTGGGTTATCCTCTTCATCCCATCTTTCAGAAATAAGAAGCGCCTCAACTAAGCGCCACATTGAGCAATCTATTTTTAGTCTACGCGTGAAGAGATAGTTGAATGCGTGACAAGAATCGACTATTTTAAGGCAGCACTGCCTTTCCAGATATATAGTAACTATCGGCTAGTTCTGGGCTAGGGTTCTCCTTATACAGTCCAAGGTTAAACTATAGACACCCCCTCGGAAAAATTGATCGCCTATCGCCTACGATATCGAGTTAGCACACATAATACAAAGCACAGGAAATAAAATAAATCAATGCCACTTAATGTGCGCAATAAACAACAATTTAAAGTAGGCTTAATAGAAGACATTTATTGTAATATTATCCCATATCAAATTTCACACTGCGGAGAAAAGAATAAACAAAGAAAAAAAAAAGTCAATTAAAAATTGCGTCAGCAAGCAAAATTAAAAATTGCTTAGGTCAATTGTATCTTTCGTTAAAACAGTCAATAAAAACTGTGTCATCAAGCAAAAAAATTTACGACATAGGATTGTAAATGATATTTTTCATATATGGCATTGGTAGACCTGGAGTAGCCTTTTGTCAACAAAGCATTCAAAGACTAAGCTCACTCAGCAGACTGCAGAGGCATCACCTCCACCCCGTTAGGCCTCCTTTCTACGATGCATATTTTGCATGTAATTTTACAAGCAATTTTGCATGAAATTTTGAATGCAGCTATGTGTTACGAAAATTACAATGCCAAATGTCCTTAACTGGGTATCATGCAAGTCGTGCAAGAAACCCAGGTACGGAAATCGTTGTCATGACAACGGTCAACCTTCCGCCTTAACACGGTCGCATGCAGAATTGCATGCAAAATTGCATGCAAAGTATGCATGGTTGAAAGCGACCCTTACTAACTACAACAAAAAAATTAGCTCACCCAGCAGTTTGCTCAAGTCGGCGTTGTGCACGTCCGGGTTCTCCACCGCAAGTTTCTTTCTCTCCACCTTCGCCCACACCATGAAGGCGTTCATCGGTCTCCGAATGTGATGCTCCGACCTCCTGCCCCCCACGGCCCCTCCTTCCCTCGCGCCCTTCTGCGGGTCCGCCAGGGGAGCGGACCAGTGCCCCCGGGGGGCCATGCTCAGCCTCGCTCGATTCATGAGCTCCTGCTGCTGGCTGAGGTCCTTCCACAGAGCCGCCAGCTCTGCACTCCCCATCGGCGAGAATTGATGTTCGACGGGCCAGCAGGTCACTGGATGGGTAACGGGTTGGGTCCCGGGGTGGGTCACGGATTGAATTAAAGGGTGAGTCACGAGGATGGTCCCGGGTTGGGTCCCGGAGTGGCCAGGCCAGTCGCCGACATGGCTGCCTAGTGGGTCGTACGAAGTGAGGGGTGGGGATAGATCGGTGGAGCTCTGGCAGGGGTGGTGAACCACCGTGCTGCTCGATTCAGGGTACATGTCCGCGGGAAATATAGCGCTAGTGATGTCCGTGTCCTACTAGCATACAGTTCAACGGATCCGATTTAAGCAAGGCTTTAGGCCTACTTAAGTTTACATCTATAGGCCTAACGCGATGAACATGGGTGACAATAGACGTTTTATCTCGATAGGTATTAACCTCTCCTTATTAATATAACATTATGCGACTAGACATTGGCTACCAAGCGCTCGCGTTACGAATAAAGCTTACAGTACAGCTTACGGGTGACAGCGAATATCAAAGTTATACAAATACCGATGCTTTTATATATATGTATGTATATTGCACTTTTAACGCACCAAAACTATGTCATGCAAACGGTGCGGTTTTATACGCTGCTGACACGAGGGAAACGTAGCCTGCGAGTGTGCCATCGCGATTTGAGTTGGATTTAATGTAGCGTTAATGACACTGATTATGACCACAACGCGAGGCGCGACCGTGCTGCTGCGAATCTTTTTATATGGTCGGGACTCGGGACTCGGACGCGGAGCGTTAACTCGTTGCTGTTTTTGAGCGCGGCCGCGTGCGAGCATGGAATCTGCGCCAATCGCTCTTGGCTCTCGCATTTGCATATTGGCTGGAGGAAAATAAAAAATGAAATTAGCACACCTAAGCCAACTCTAACCTTAACCTAGCCCTAAAACTAGTGCCACACTTAGTCTAACTTGCTAACCTTAATGCAGCCATAACCCTAATCAGTAATCACAATCACAACTAGGCCTATAGCAGGCTACGTACATGTACATCTAGTACATACTTGTAGCCTAGGCTACGTTTCAAAACAACTGATGTGTCTAATGTTTTGCTTTAGGCCTATAACAAGCATTTCAGCACCTGTTCCTAGATTTAAGTATGCCCCAACACTGCTGCGTATAGGCCTTTTTATGAAAGATTCATTTTAGAGACACCTTGTGGAATTTATTTTCTGCGTGTGTCGGAGTTTCGAAAAAGCGAATTCCTCCAGCTGATAGGCTATATAAATTAGAATGAGCCAAGATGTATCGGTGCAGATTCCATTCTCGCGAGCGGCGTGGCAATCCATTTGCTCGACTGGCGAGCAGAGGCTCGAGCGAGGTTGATCGACAAGAATCATGGCACGACATGGGGGCAACCACGCTTTCAAGATTGGGGAGGTCGGGGTGTACAGGAATGCACAGTGTACAGTGTACATTCACGTTTCTGCGAGATATTGTTACAACATGCACGTAAAGCAATAGAAGAGAGTGGTACCGGAGAGCCTATAAGAGAAGAATGACTCAAAAGACCTGGGAGTCAAAGTGGCGAGCTGTCAATTATCAGAATTTAGCAGTAGGTCTATTGTTGTGGTGTGACGAAAACGCGTCATTGAAAAAACCAACGTCGAACACAAGAAGCATACCAAAAAGTGAGACAAAGTTGAACATTCTGTAGTTATCAGAAAGGTTCAGCAGCATGCAGGGTGAACAATAATTATTGGCTTGTACAAGATGCGTAAACAGCAATCAGTGTTGCTAATTTTTTTGAGCGTAATCATCGTACAAAGGCTGAAAATTTTCGTTTTGGGGCCAAAAATATTGTAAAGATTGTAAAAATTATCATGCATAATATCATACATGTTTGTTTCAAAAACATGCGAAAACGGATGCAAAACATAAGGATAACAGTCAAAGAGTACATTTTTCCTTCCTCTCAGGCAGAACTCGAGAGGGTGCAGACGAAAACTTTTCTAAAAAAACCAGATCTCGTCCGAAATGCGAATATCGTATATCGTACGCCCATTATCGTACCTGGTACAAACGCTCAAAATGGGCTCAAATTATCGTACAATTCTTGTATTATCATAAATTTTGCAACACTTACAGCAGACACCCAACTTGGTTGACGCGTTTTTTGTAGATCAACTTTGGCTACATGTGTTTTTTCAATTGCTCGATGAAATTCAACAAAAAAATTAAGTAAAAAAGAAAATTAAGCAATGATCCAATTTTCAATGCGTATTCCATATTTATTTAAGAAATTCATTGGGTAGCTTAATTTTGAGACACGGGGGAAGGACATATGGGGGGAGGAGGGTAGGGAGAGAGATGGAGGGAGGAAAACTGCGGGTGGGCGTGAGCCCATGAAGTATGCTGTAAAGGAAAGTTACTGATGGGTGATAGGCAACATAAAAACCGTCCTAGTACCGGCGCTATAACTAGTAGTAAGATAATGCGCCATGTCATCGTATAATAGGCTTTAGATAAAATAATCAGACAGATATTTGTCTGACATTAGCAGATGATGCAACATTTAGAATTGCACCTGTCAGTGCACCAGCTGCAGCTGCTTCCTTTTGTGACAATTGGTTGTGGCTCAGGAACGTCTACTATATTTTCGTCCACAGTGATCACCACTGTTGCTCCATTATCTATCCCCATATTGTCAGCATTGTTTCCTTCATCAGGAGTGCCTGCATTCTTCGCAACTTTCGACGGTTCTGCAATCTGAAAAAGAAGAAATTCAATTTCAAAATTGCGTAGATTTTGTGTAATTAGAGTGATCATGAACGAGCCACGCCAGGAAATACAGATGTAAGCATAAAATTAGTAGGCATCTGAATCTGCAGGGTCATAAGGAGCCATGACATCAATATGAAAGCTTCGCTAAACTAACATCTATTTACACTGACTTTTTCAACGGAACTAAGACTTTTAACTTATTTCATAGAGTTGATTGATATCTTAGTCAGCCTACATTGATCGCTAAGTTTTTAGGTCAGTGTATCTTGTGTCCAATAGATTAACACCACTGACTGGAATTAGTTCCTTTATTGAATTGTACAAAAACACTCGTAGGTGGATTCTATTTATTTGCTATGCTAAAAAAGATTGAGTTTGGGCTACAAGGGCAGTTGTTTCACAGTATTTAGCTATATATGTAGGCCCATTATGCATACGACTGTCACAACAATTGACGTAACAAATCCTTTTTGATGACAGATATTTGATAATTGCAAGCAAACTCACCGGAATAGAAATAGTGTTAGGGACTTCAACTGGAGTGAGTTCATTGGATGTCTGTTTTCTGGATTTTACCAAAATCACTTCCTTGGGTGGCTGCCACCAGTTCTTATAAATGGAATCTGTAACGAATCACTTGTTAATATGTCACCAGTTAATACGTTTTAAACTACGGTACTTTAAAAGTAAAATTATATATGAAAATATTCGCATTCTCTCCCTCTAGTCCACTGTAAACGGCAAGTCTATTGCATCCAACCTCTCCACACCTGGCGGTTCTCAGCCATTCTCTTCATGTTTCCATACAATTTTCTTTCCAGTGATTTATCTAGCATCCCCACTCTCTTCCTTCCCGTTGTCCTCTTGCCCTCCTTTCTTCCCTCCAATATTTCTCTCATCAATCCCTCCCCTCTCACTACGTGCCAAATCAAGCTTTTCTTTCTCTGCACAATGATGTTCAGCAGTGCTCTTTTTCCACAACTCTCGCCAACACCTTATTCACTATTCATGTGCCTATTCACATGCTAAGTGTAGTTACTTTGAAACATATCATTCATCGTATCAATCATTCAATTATGATGCATGAATAAGGTTTGCCAGCAGCCTACAATCAATCTAACTAACAAGTTTTATACTTGCAATCTTCATATTGCACGCTATTGCACACAAAGATTATCACAAACTACGTTTCCCAATGTAGCCTGTCCACCACGTGAAAGTATGCCTACTATACAACCCTTGAAATCTAATCCATCATTTACAAACCGTTCTTCAAGTACATACTAGACAATTGCTGCCGGTGCCAAATTGGCAAGCCAAATACAACCAGCTAAGCCAGATGCTGAAATAGATTTGGCACAGATTTACCTCCGGAATTGCATGTACCTATACCACAGCGAGGCCCTGTAGTGTAGTGGTTAAAGCGTCGGACTGCGAGTCCAGAGGACCTGGGTTCAAGTCCCCACGCCACAAATATGACACAATGGGGTACAGACCCATCAGCCAGGCTGTTAAACACACAAATGTCGCACACAAATGTCGCTAGCTCCTGACCCTATACCAGATGATTATTTATTTGGTTGGCGTCATGAATGGTATCCGGCCATAAAAACCCAGCTCTAACAGTTCTCATCAGGGCGCAAACGCCTAGACCTGTGTGAAAACATGGAGAGTAACAGGTTAAAAGGCAAAAAAAAGCGGAAAGCTTTTAGTCACCTTCCGGTATGGCAGCCTCTTCGGGAGCGATATAGTATCTGAGCTTCAGAAGCAGCTCGGTGAAGTTGTCCTGCGGCCAGTAGCGGTCGTCATTCGTCTGCTCGCCGTCTCGCTGGAAGAACCTGACGTAGAGGTGCTCGCCAAAGATGAGACCCATCGCTCCGGGTGGAGGCCAGTTCATCTTCTCCACCAGCAGCGGGATGATCGGCTTGCCCAGAGCCACCGCATAACTCACCTGATTGACAAAATTTTCCAAATCCCTTTGTTTCCATAAGAGTTTAAGGTTGTTTTCAGAAACAAACCGTATACATTACTCATTAGCGGCATTACCATACATCCTAATTTTACTATGTTGGAAGCAAGACTCAAGAAGCAAACCCTAACATTTGACCTTATAAAATCAATGATCGAAGTGATCAGAGCCGAAATGAATGAACATAACTCAATGCAGCTTGAAAACTACAATAAAATAATTTGCAGTGTAGAATAAAGGCCATTGACCAAAATAACTTACACTTGCAACGTCTAACAATTTCGGTTAGTAGAATACGCTGTCCTGATTGTTCACTCCTGGTGAAATAACCATTCATATATTGTCCTGGCAGCATTAAGTCCCAAAAATTTCATTCAATTAGGGTCTCTAAATATCATTTTGGGACCTAATTTAACGCCAAGTAAATTTTCGCTGTATTCACTAGAATGATTTCTGTTAGTCGGATTATATAGATTAGAAAACTTGTTTCAAGTGTTCAGTGAGGTAAAGTGCATTCAAAGCAAAAGACCTTAGGCAATTTTTAACAACATGTAGTTAATCAATTAATATCTACGATAATGTGGCTATGACGGGGACATCGTCAAAATATTCACAACTTCAGGCGCGAAGTCAGACCTCCCTGTTGCAGTTGGGCGACTCTGCGTACTTGGACGTGATGCAGCACACGATCACCTTGGCCGCGCGTATCCCAGCGTCGATCTTAGCAAACAGTTTGTCTCCTCCACCCATCTGTCCCACGTCCAGCCAGGACGCGTAGCCCGACAATCCAAGATGGCGTCGCAACAACTTGATCTCGTTCTGGTGACCCCACTGGTAGCTGAGGAATATGGGGGGCGGAGTGGGGGGATCGCCATCGTCGTTGCGTATAACATGCTCTGCGCACCAAAGAAAGGATACAATTTTGAGACTGGAATAAAAACAATTGCGATTTGCTCCGAGTAGGCTCAGGTATTGCAATTGGCTTAACAAAAATGGAAACATTTATGGAAACATTTATTACATGTCAGTTTCACAGTTGTAAGTCTTGTGCAGTATATAACGTATCTGATTCTGAGAGTTGCAAGATGAAGACAAGATTGGACCAATATTGATCCCACTGGCAGTTTTATGAAACGAATTTGCAGGCAACTAGTTAAATCAATTGCTTACCCAGAGCTCCTCGCCTCCATTTGTGTATGACATGTCACAAAATAAATCTATAACACCCGTAGGCAGTTTGCAACTGCATCTGGGACAGAGTGACGGCTGCTGCAGGCTGAGACTCGTATGGTTGGAGAACCATACGCGTCTCAGCCTGCAGCAGCAGTCACCCCTACGCCCCACAACCTCCACAAGTTTGACAAATATTTTTAAGCAGTTTCGCTGAAATTCCGTGTGGATAAATATTACTGCAATTCTCAAGCACAAATCATGATAGTTGTCAGTAGCTCGTGATTAGATGCAAAGGTTGGGCCATGCAAGCCAATTTTCCCTCCATACTGAACATCTGTTAGTACTAACTTAATCGTCTGAAAAACCACGACTCACCGACAGACTTGAGCGAGCGTTCGATCACAGTCGCGGCGTCTGTTCTGTTGATCTCCTTGAGCGTCTTGAGCACGGCGTGCGTCGCCTCGCGCGTCTTGTGCGTGGCGAACCACTCGTCCAGCAGACTGAGGCACGGGTCAGGCTGGGTCGCCCAGTTACGAATGTCCTCCCACGTGTAGTCGAGACTACTCGCCAGGAGGCGCCAGTCGTGGTCCGAGTCCGGGTTGAGCAGTCGGGCGACGTCACGCGACCAGGCCGGAGCGTGACTCAACGTCTGGCAATATGGGCGAATTTGATTTCACGAAGGATTTCACAAAATTGGCATTAACAAACCGCATTAACAAGTAATTTATGTTGCATGAGAGCTGTCAATATATTGTCGTATAAAGAGGGAAAATATGCAATGTAGATTTATATCGATTGCTGTAGACACCATAGTTGTTATTCGTTTTTGTAGTTTAGAGTGAAGCTCAAAGACCACAATAGAGTCCAGTTCTGTGCCAGAAAGTCAGTGTCAGCACAGAATCGCTTCCCTTTGTTTAGTCGCCTTTCACGATGATATACTTTTATGATATATACATAGCTCAAAGAAATGTCTCTGAATTGTATACCCACCCACAACATAGTGACTTAGCAAAATTGCGTAGATCTTGTGTAATTAGAGTGATCATGAACGAGCCACGCCAGGAAATACAGATGTAAGCAGTAAATTAGTACGGAGGGCGGCTCAAATCAAGAGCGCAACCAATGGGGGGGTAGGGGGGGTTTTGACCTCCTCAACTAGTAGGATGATCTCCCCAACTTTTGGGAAGACCTCTCCAGTACCGGAGGGGGGTGGGCTGAGGGTCTCAAGTCCCCTCCGTGAGAGGTGCATCGATTTTATAAGGGAAAAAGTTTTCGTCAACTCCCCCCTCCCCTTGCTCGCGAGTTATGACGCCGACCTCCCAACTTTGAGAGCGTTGTTGCGCCCATGGCTCACATAAACAACAGAGGCTCGCGCTTTCATGCGTTAGTAAAAAATAAGAAATTAAATTAAATTTAAATTTATGCTACAAATTACATTTAGTAAGAGAAGCATAGCTATTGATATATTATCTATGTGACGTGTATTTTAATGCCGTGTATGTTTTTATTCTTTGTGACTAAAAATAAATTCAATTCAATTCTCATTGCTAGTGCTTGAACAGAAGCTGCATCTCGTCGAGAATCGTTGCTTTCTGGTCATCTGCGTGGCTTACCGCAGGTTTCCTTTCCTCAACTTTCTCCGGAATTGTAGTATTCTTCCTCTTAGCAGTGGCGACCTGAATAACGATGCACGACGTTAATGCATATACAGTTAGGTCATTAACCTGCCATCTGATATGAAATCTAGGCCTACATCTATTACTGTAGGCCTGCCAACATTGACAACCTTAAATATACCACAGCAGATTGCATTTGAAGCACAAGAAAAAAATGTGATATCAAACAAAGGATATTGCTAAAACGATCAAACAAGATAGGCCACAAACTATTAACAACAGATACCATTCAAAACCGATTTGACAGCCATTGTTCCTTCCGGGGCACACTGTACTGTAAACAAACATGTAAAATCATTGTCAAAAATCCAATTAAATTCATTAGGCCTACCAATTTGCAAATTCACAGAACTTAAAGCCGCAGATATCAATCACTATGATCTACTAATCAATCTAAATGATGTAACTTAAAATAGCAGAAAAAGTAAGATAGAAGATTTGCACGACTCGTACCGTTAATTTATTTTCGATGTGAGCCTTAATTTTCTCCAGCAGCCCGTTGAATACGGGAGTGTTCCAGCAATTCGACCCCGATTCGCTTGGCTGAGTAAAATCGACACAAGCTGGCTGGGTCATTGATCCTTCCGGAGGCCACTCGATCCGTTCGAGTAGCAGAGGTATGATGGGCTTCTTTAGACTGTCGGCTAGACTCACTTCTCGTCTAAAACAGTCAGAAGTCAAACTGGCTGAGAAACTGTCGAAAACTAATGGAATCTATGAATTAGTGGCAGTGACACGCCAACATGCAATACTGCTGTGCTTGTCACATTTACATCAGCACTTTCCAATGCGCGCTTCTCTAACATTTACACATTTTTCTTTGCAATGTTTTTTCATTTGACTAATAGGTTAACTAAGTACCTGCAGTTGTGAGACTTTGTGTAGTTCCCGGTAATACAGGAGAGGACCACACTGCAGCCACGAATGCCTCGGTCTATGTGGTCATAAAGTGGGTCTCCGCCGCCCATCTGACGGATATCCAGCCAACAGTTGAAACCTTCGTCGGTGAGACGCCGGTATAGATCTTTGATCTGAGTCTGACTGTCCCACTGGTAGGAGATAAATACCTCAGGCATCTGAATCTGCAGGGTCATAAGGAGCCATGACATCAATATGAAAGCTTCGCCAAACTAACATCTATTTACACTGACTTTTAACGGAACTAAGACTTTTAACTTATTTCATAGAGTTGATTGATATCTTAGTCAGCCTACATTGATCGCTAAGTTTTTAGGTCAGTGTATCCTGTGTTATACCCAATAGATACCCAAATCTCCCCGGAATGGTTGCAAAAAAACATCATATCGTCGACACTTTTTCAATACTCCCCCTAGAATACATATTTACTAGCCATGACACTTTGGTTGACAACCTGACACCTCAGATTCGTGCAGGGTGGGTCTATGTAGGTAAAGTGAACGTCATCCGGTACGATACCCGTATGCTAAAGGGTCTACGAAACTACCATAGCGACTCTATGTAAAGTAAAGTACGGTATTAAAAGAAATACTGAATGTCATCTTTGCAGGAAAGTGCATTTTTCGAAACAAATACAGTTTTGAGTATGTTATGTAATAGCATGCTGATGACTCTGCCCCTAATCAGAGTTTTAATGAAATATATGCATTTGAGGCCATAAGGAATGACACTTTGGCAAAGCGTTGTGGCCGAGTTGTCTAAGTTGCGGACTTCGGATTGCGAGTGTGGCAGAGAGTCGGTTCAAACCCCGGCCGCTGCAAAAGATTTCGAGTCACTCTCGATTTCGTGCACCCTTGGCAAAGGTGCTTAATTTCGTCAGCCATGCGAATAATCATCCATTGGGGTGGAGTGCAGTAAAGACGTAGAAGTTTAAGTTAAAGACAATAGTCAGGAAACGAGAGCTTGATGACCTGCCCACGTTCCCTCCCGCTCACTAGTGGTCTGGCATCAAATTTTGTCGTTTTGCACGAACCACCCCTTACAATTTATTCACGTATCTGATCCACCACAGTTCTATTTCGAAGGAATTAGAATAATACCTTGGTTTCCAGTTCATAGTCATCTGTAATATCAGCGATGTCATTCGGTTCTTCACCTCTTTCGATAACATTCACATCGTCCTCGGTAGACGTCACTCTGGTATCCAACTGATCGATATCTTCGAACGGGTCAACCACTTCAGGCAATACTTCTTTAAATCTGAATTTTAAATCGGCATTTCTTATAGTAAACAGAGACTTAAATGATTCCAAATGCAAAAAAAAGGTTTTAAAATTGCATTTTTACACGTTCAAACACAACGCTGAATTATTAATTAGTTAAGGGTTTCTTTCCACGGTGATTATTTTGCATGCAATTTTGCATGCAATTCAGCATGAAACCATGTTAAGAAAATTGCAATGTCAAATGTCCTTAACTGGGTTTTATGCAAGCCGTGCATGAAACCCAGTTAAAGAAATCGTTGTCATGACAACGGACATTTGAAATTGTAATTTCCTTAACATGATTGCATGCAAAATTGCATGCAAAATATGCATCGTGGAAAGGAGGTCTAATATCCTAAAAATTAACATTTTAGCGCAAGTTCTATAGCGACGAAAGGCGCAATCGATATTACAAGTCCGTTAGAAAATGTTACACAACAAAGCCTTATCATCAATTCTTTAATAAAACAGAACGACGTAGGGACCAAATAACAAGACTTCATATGTTTCTCAGATGCACCAGAAAAGACAGTAATAAGAACTTAAAGACTCGCGACTTATGCCACCCCTTATGCGACCCCTATGCCAGATCTGGGTTCCAATAAAAAATAGCAAAACATTTGTCCAAATTTTGTTTTCACCAGGCCTTACTTTTTACACCAACTTAATGTTGTCAGCCTGTCTGCATTTGACTGGTCAGGCACTGGAATATAGGCCAAATAGCTTAATGTTCTGCTTATCACTATATATACATGTCACTCATCATTGAACTTGTAATATATCTTTTTCGAAAAATTTCTTTTCTAGTCGAAAAAAAATCTCTTTTATTTTGACTAAGGATTGAATGAAAAATCGCTAAAGGCTTTCGCCAAACGGGAAAAGATTTCTTACTGCTGGTTGCTCGACCTTGATTTAAGTTTGATTTAATTTTGTGGTCAAAACAAACCAATCAAATTATTTGATACAATTCTCTCATAGATTTCCATTGAACAAATCGGACCACAAAATTAAATCGCACTTCAATCGCACTTAAATCGAGGTCGAGCAGCCGGCAGTTAAACTGCCCAAAAAAATCTTTTTGAGCGATTTGGCGACGGGCAGATCAAGCCCTGAACTTCCCTTTCGTGTCCAGTCAGGGCAGAATTTCCGGCCAAGACGCGTTCAGCTTCTTTCTGCAGCAATTCGTCACGGCAATGGCTCAATTTTCTGATTCCTTTTATCATTGGCCTCACAAGTTCAGGATTCAAATATTTCTGAATGGAAAAATACCAATTAAACAATTGATGCAAGCTTTATTTGTAAGAAAGAAATTAATGAGATATTCAATGCAACATATCAGATGCTGTTTGAATAAATGACTATAGTCCCTGTTTTAAAATAATTTTATAATTATAATATTATAATTATAATGTTATAATTATAAAATAAAATAAAATAAAATTTTATAAAAGGTAGAATAACTGAAAAACTGTGTGAATGTACAGAGCGTGTCATAAATATTCAATCCCCTAGAAAACTTTGAGAGCTGAGTGAAAAATTAATATTTTTGTTTTGTATTTTGCACGATTCACAGTAGAAAATAATTTTACACAAGATGGCAAAGTTGGCGAAATTGCAGTCGGAAATATATTTTGTTTAAAATTATTAAGGTTTTCCAAAAAAGTTTGACAAACAAAATTCATTAAAATAAAAATAAAAAATAAAGTCAGAAAAATTCAGATGACATTGACCTGTAATTGTATTACAATGAAGGTTCATGAAGTCAAGAGCTGAGAAAATCGTTTGCCTATTAGACCATGCAGTGACGGCGGGGAGTGCGGGGGGGCCCACGGCTTTGGGGGGCCCACTGGTTGAAAAGTTGTAAATGTGACAAAGTAAGTTACCAAAACGGATATGTTTAGACGCTTGAAAACTAATTTTTGGGGCCCACTGGGAGGCTATTATTGGATTGCCACTATTGCCCACATGGATATGGCAGGTATGCGATAAGTTTTTGAAGAAATGCTGTCAGCACCCCCCCTCCCCCCTGCTCGTGAGTTCGGTTTGAGAGGAAAAAATTAGTTTGGGTTGGAAAAAAACCATCTTCATAAGAGATATTAATAAAAAAGTAGAGAAAACTTTTTTTGATACCCACCACTTTCAAAATCATGGCGCAGTGGGGGCCCGTCAGCATGTTTTCGAGGTGGGGGGGGCAGCATACCCTAACGCCGGCACTGAAGCCATGGCCGAAGACTACAGGCCGTCAAGGTATAACAAACCAGTGCTGTTTGTCTTATTTTGTTAATGTAACAACTGGCACTTATTCAAACTGGTCAAGCCAGCGCAAGCGGAAAAGGTAAAACGCTCTGTGGGCAAGGGTTAGAAGCATAGAGTATTTATGAAGTCTATCCTCAATGCAATCCACAAAGCTGGTAAAATTTCAAATCAATTGCAGGCGAAGTAACCTGATATTTGAGGCTTTAGAGTTGGCTAACTGAATTTTTAGAACTTTTCAAGAATCAACACAATTTTTGAATGAACAGATACATAAGACAGATTCTTTTTTACTTCGTGTCAAATTGTCACTCTTTTGTCTGCACTCTTTTCAATAATGAAATTAAAATTTCTTGAAGATTTCTTTTGACCAAGTTAGGGGTCGTTCACAAATTAGATAACGCCGAAAGGCGGCTTTTTTAGCCCACCCACTTACCCCATCTAACGGATAATAACGGAAGGCTTAAATTTCTACCCCAAAGTTAGATAACACTCAAACTTTCGACCACCCCACCAAATTTCCGAAAATATTAAATGCTATCTTGATCGTTGTCGTATTGTACCTACACTCGTCTAAGCTTTAACCCCTAGATAACTTGAGTATTTGAGATAACCTAGTATTTGAGTTTAAATGCATTTTGCAACTTTGTGACTCTGCAAACTTTGCGACCTTGCGACTTTGCGACTTTGCGACTTTGAACAATTCTGGTCAGTTCAGAACAGAGCAGATCAGCTCAGAACAGAACAGTTCAAAACAGAACCGAACAGTTCAGAACAGTTCAGTTCAGTTCCGAGTACAACAGCTACAACTACCCATCTCATATAACACCTCGTAAAAAAATCTCTTACCACCCACCCACCTTAAAAGCATTTTCAAATTTGTGAACGACCTCTTATTGCAATTTCGTAATTTTGCAATGAGAATATTTATTTCCGCACTCTGTATATGTATTAGTTATTGGCAATAAGAATACGCCAGAAATACAGTGTTAAGAGCACCCATCATTCTCAATGAAGGAAAAACATAGAAAATACATACATTAAATCATGCTTAATTGGGATAGAAAGAATGTACATTGCAGCTATCAAGTAGTTACATAAGCATTTTTGATAAACATAGCCTAGGCCAATGTTTCAAGGACCTTTGATAACTAAGCAATTTAATTAAACTGTCAAAAATAGGATCACAAACTCTTAAACTTTAAGCGAATTGCAAGCCTTACTAAAATTCAATAGAATTTGAAAATGAAACAAACCTCGCTGAAGAAATCTTTAAGGATTGACTGCAACATTTTGTATGCGATATTGGTTTTGTTCGAATCTTGCCTGCATTGCCAATCCTGGTTCAAACATAACTTGAAAATTTTTTTCACGTCCTTCCGCACTTGCATATGTATGGTATTTCTGCATGGTAAGCAATATCAATGAGTCTAAAATAATTGTTATTTTCACCGATATGCTGCTATTTATAAAACAAGAAGTTTATATTTAAAGTTAAGAAATTGTGAATACAGCATAAAACTCTTGCAATACAGTAGTTGCAAAAAAATTGTAACAAGTTTCTAATTAGAACAAGTTTCTAAATTTTCATGATCACACAGGCTACCACAGAGTAGAAAAATGGGCCGTAAGGATATGCCCAGAAAGAAACAACCATCGAAAGAACAATAAGTAAAGAAAAAACAAAACAAACAAATACAATATGATACTTAAATTTAGCCTAGAGCCCAAACACACAAACACACTAACTAACTAAAAACTTTCATCAATCAAACAGACCCTGCCTGCGGACCAAACATAAGAGATAAGGCCATTCCAGCGTTTGTGTGGAGTAGATCTCCTTCAGGAATGTCCGGATTGTACTTCACTGCAGCCCGTATCAGCTTCACCACTTCCGGAATGTTTCCCGGATGGTCCTGTCAACCAATGATAATGATGTTTCCTGGATGCCATGCGTGATCAGTCTCGGGCGTCCACAAAAGATGCCCGAAGCTGATCAGCAAGCGCGTGCCTTGTCGTGATAGCGTACAATCACTGAAGCTCTTTTTCTTCTTTAAAAAAAGGAGTTTAAGGATCGTGTGGAAGTAACGAATACTATTACAGTCCGGTTCTGTGTAAGAGGGACGCCCCCTTTTTTAGTCGCCGTTTCGACTCGCTTTGAGCAGCAAATCTATTCTTTGCTTCCCGACTTGCTGGGATATAGATACTACAAGATAATGAACTTGAACTTGTTATGGTGACAGAAGGTCTGTTGAAAGGATAATAATTATTTTAGATTTTAGAAAAATGTGGCAAACATTGTGAAAAATGTACAGAACAGTGTGGAAAAATTGTTATTTCGACAAGCGAGAGTTTTTGAGAAAATGTGCCAACTTTGCACCACCATTCAATACCACACAAAATAATATTCTGGTTATTTTCCATCATTAAAATAACTAAATTATGAGAGCCAGCCGTCTCAGAACATAACGTTTACACCAATTTTTACAAGAACGCAGTACCAAGGGCAAAAAAAATAAAAACAAGCAACAAGCTAAATTATTGTATTATGATTTCATTTGGATACTTACCTGAAAATATTTCTTTAAACTACAATTGATTCAAAGAATTCAAGTAAAAGTTATTGCAATTTGTCATATGCGAAGAGGCAGGTATTATAAGACTTGCAAATCATCATCAGCATCATCATGTACGTTTTACGTCCACTCTTCCGTGTCGACACAGGTTGAACGTTTCCTACGATAAGACTCCCTCACAACTCTCGATTCTTTGCCATCTCTCTCTTCATGCCTCGTTCCTTCATATTGCTCTCCACCCCCGCCTCCTTCCATGTTTTCTTCCCCCTCCCTCTTCCAACAATCCATTCCACCTTAATATATCGACATGCGGATGCCCAGTCTTCCTCATTCATGCGTTCCACATGTCCAAACCACTTCAATCTCTCATTCTTTACCATGTTCCTTTATACATATGACACCTAACCGTTTTCTCAAATCTTGTCAATACTTGTCCTTCAATGACACTCCGCACATCCATCTCACCATCATTCTCTCTGTCCTCTCTAATCTCTGAAGATCCTCCACCTTCGCTGGCCATGTTTCACTTCCATATACCAAAGTACTTTGCATACACATTTTGTAATATTTTGTAATTTTTCAAATGACTAAAACAAAGCCTTATCAGATATAGTAGTTGAAAGTTATACGTGGTTAACATGGTATTAAGTGGAGAAATACATAATAAAATATAATTTTATACGCAAAATATACGTTTTTTTACACTATTGCAAAATTTCTAAGGTACCGTACACGTACTTAAAAAACCTCACATACCTTCCAAGGGTACTTAGTGAGACAAGGAGTGGCAGCTGTGTGAATGGGTCTGTTGGGATCCTGCACCATTTTGAGAGCTTCACGAATGACTTCATAAACTGTCGCACAATGCTGTTCCAAAATCTGGTTGGCACTGCAGAAACAAATTGCATTGAGTTGACTTTCAATTATAGGCTATGCTTAGTGAACAACTTATCGTTATACCTCCTTATGAAAGTATGCATGATCATCAACTGTCTAATTTCTTCGATATCCATCAAGTTGTTATGAAATTGTTGGATTAAGAAGAAATTGCATTACCAACTGCAGAAATTTTAAACTGAATGTTTAAAATGCACGTATGAAGCCTATCCCACACAATATTTTACAATATTCATATAAAGCGTAATATTCAAGATTATTGAAGCTTTTTTACTATGGATTATTCTCTTTAAATGTAGGATCAATAATGATCAGTATAAATCAATAATCTAGGTCATTATGAATCAATTAAATACTAATAATGTCATGTAGGTTAAGTGGGATAATTGTTGTGTCAGACGAGGGATTTCTGTTCAAAACTGCTTGGGTTTATTTTTGGTTTTTTTTTAGACGCATAACTCTTTCAAGTCATGCATGTAATTAGTGTAGTCAATGAATGAGTTTGAAACGACTGACAGTTATCGTTAAGCTGACTTTAAATTGTGAAAACTCTTCCTCAAGAGAGGTTCAGCCAATTCAGGCAAGAGAACTTTCTTAAATTTTCAGGTATGATCAAGAATAAAAAAGAAAAGATTTATTTAGGTGGATAACTAAATAAGAAATTCTGTCCGAGTAGTATTATCTGCCTTGTAGTAAATATTATACAAAAGTAGTTAAGACTGATTTCAAACGGTAGTAACTTTTCTCCTCTTCAATAGTTTCCAATCACCATGAACACATACATGAGAATATCAAGAAATTTGGTCATGAAGTCTGTGTAACATCTTTTCTGCTTCTTGGCTTGCTTTGCTGTTCCACACTTAATCACTGTGTCTAGGACTCGTCTAACAATGTCTGGCCGCCCCTGCAAGCAAACAACAACACAAAATTAAAATCAAAGTTAATGAAATGAACTTGCCTAGGATTGTTAAGCGAGCTTAAGCGTAGATTCAAACTGGAAAAATACAAGATTGGAGAGAGCTGAAATTGAATAGCTTAGGGCCTATTGATAGGCTGACTGAAACGCAAAACGGATACCTTCATTGGAGTCGCTATAGCCTATAGGCCTATACAGTAATTAGTAATTACTGTAAAACTGAATATTTTAAGCCGTTTACAATTCGTAGGTATAGAAGCACCGCAACTCAACTCGATTATCATTCAATTTGTTAGTTTCTCACCCAAACTTAAAAATATTAGTGAAAACTGTCGGTTGCGAGAGAAAAACTGACCTAAATTGCAGTGAAAGTTGTTCCTCACGATAACATATAACTAACATATAAATTTTATTCACCATCAACTTCAATGCAGAAGGAATATAAACTGAAATAAGCATACAGTTCAATACTTATTAATATT
>JAQIWG010001479.1:0-24363 GCA_034695025.1 Chamaedrilus cognettii
TCAGAGAGGCAATGCGGCCGCGGTGGTAGGGACGCTTGCCGACGGTCGATGGAATGGGGAGTGGGAGGGACAGACATCGGGTCGTTTTCGGAGAGGGCCCAGACGGGCGTCTGCCGACTCTGAACGCGCTTTGGAGTGTTTTGCTGCTTTTCTGTGCAGTTGAATCTATTTGAACGCACTTTAGCGTATGACTATGTATTTTAATGTGTTTAAATGTATTTCATTGTATTTCAGTGCTTCTTAATGTATTTTATTGTATATTTTAAATTGTAAAGTTTTACAACATAGTTCTTATAATTCATTCATATTTTTAGTTAAAAATAGAAAATCGCTAATTATTGATTATTCAAGGCATTCGATAAAGTCAATTAGTTGATCTAGTTAGAAAATTTGAGATTTTAAACACACAAATCTCTTTTAAACCTTTTTTAACGTTTCTGTGTAGATGCTGAACTTTACATTGCTTATGTGTTTATTAATCTTAGAATCCAGCAACAGTTATCAGTTCTATATAACAATTAGACGAGCGCCCGAAACTGAAGGAAATTTGAATTATACAATTAATATTAACCAAAAAACTAGTTTTATAGAAAAAGACAAAAATAATAAAAGCTTAACTGCACAAATATTGCTGTTCCATAACCTGTTTGTGCCACTGCTAGACTCAACAGGACGACCCTTTTCATCCGTCCACGTCATCAGCATGGGCGAGATGTTGTCCGTGTACGAAACGTCGCACGTTAGCGTCACGTTGTCGTTGATGCGCGGCTCCATGTTGTTTATGCTGCACTTGGGTACAGCGTCTGCACATAACACAGAACTAATAGTTCTTGGGAGTCAATACATGACTTTCAGCGCGTCAGTTATTAATCCGGCATAGCCTACTGCCTATAATATCTATTCAGTGCCGCTGCATAATCACTTTGACATTTTATTTTTTATTGAATGCACAAGCTTAATTATTGTGTGCAGCAGTAAAACTGTGGGAATGGAGAAAATAGCAGAACACGGCATGTTGAAAGACAATGATGATTATGTTTTGATAAGTAAGAAGTCCTTCAGTACTGCTGCTGTTCTCCGCAATCTTAAAGTAAACTTTAAGATATTGCACAGTAGGCCTGCGGCCGAAGAACTCAAACGACACTAATCAATTTCTTAATATATTCCAAACGATTGGGTATTGTTCATGATTGACGCAATTTCATCACAAAAATGTACAAAAAGAATCCCAAATCTTTCGAATTATTTAATGAATTCCTGCAATAAATTGAGCAAAGCCTCTAGTATGGAGCACGCTAAATGCCTGAATATTTGAGATTTCAGAATGTCAAGCAAATAAGTTGGAAAAAAGCCGTAACGCCTTCAATTTATTGTTCTGTAGCCTTTTCAAGATTTTTTGATTTATGTTTTCTGTTAATGATGACCAAGAGAAAGTTTAGCTACGTGCACATTATTGGAGAACTGACATAGTATTGGAGAACTGCCACAGACCTAGTACAGCGAGCTGAGCCGACTGGGCGGAGTCGAATCCAAACGTCTCCAAACAAAGGTGCATGATCGCCAGCTCAGCCGTGGCGTTCGACACGACTAGGTCACAGCGCCCCGTGCCCACGTTCTCGAGGGCGTAGACATCACTGTACCTTTCGTTGAGCGAACAGTTACTGACGAGGATGGTGTAGGGAGGGTGCCCGGTAGGCGTGGAGGTCCAGGTCAGTCCTACTGAACTGTTGCTGAGGCAGCGGAAGCTCGTTCTGTCGCCCGCCACCACGGCCGTGTTCTCTGGACTGAGCAGCTGAGTGCGCAGTCCTATCTCGTCTGTGCAGCAGAATCGAAGTCACAATGAAGACATTGCTTCTGGTAACTGATAGTCTAAAGGATGCAAGCAAAATCATCTTTGTTGTTACTAAATAACTAATGGCGTATCACAAAAGATGCGTCTATTGTTGAAATCACTACGTATGCCTATACGCGAATGACTCACTTTAATTTGTTGTTTATTTGCAGAATTTAGGATCAGCATTATACCGACATACACCGTGTCCCGGCGAAAAATTTGAAAACTAGACACGTTGTGATAACTGGATCAAAAATTATCAGATTGGCCTGAAAGTGTATACACAACGACAGCCATATCGACACCAATATGCAAATTTGTAGACAAATGTGAGTCATTTTGACAAAATCATGCTCACTTAAAAAATAGGACCGAAAAATAAAGTGTCTAGAACGATTGCTCCGTATTTTGTGCCTGCTGTAACAGCCAAGTAGCAACAAGCAATCCAGAAATTCTGTCAACCGCTGATGCTCAAAGTGTTCCCATTGCACGCTTACACATCACAGAACCACTGTTTGATTGCTTGATCCATGATCTTGTAATTAAACATCTGCCACTTTTCAAGCATTTATAAGAGTCGACGGGTGTTCAACGTCACGAACGCCAGTATGATAAATGTGTCCAGCAGAGTTATAGACTCTGCACTCCATATCTGAGAGTCAACCGGATTGATAAGAAGGACGCTGCACTGTGCACATCATCTGTGACTGGATTTCTGGATTGCTTGTCTGACATTTAACCGTAGGAACACAACACGTAGCAACAAATTTCAAAACTTCATTTTGTCGATACTGCTTTTCAAAGTAAAATAATTGACAACATGAATCACATTTATCTACAAATTTGCAAATTGGTGTTGGTATGGCTACAGTTGTTTTTGTGTAAAATTTCAGACCTGATAACTTCAACCGAGTTATGAAAATGTTGAAAAATTTTGCGGGACACGTTTTAGTTCAAATGGACTCAAAATTTAATATATAGTTTGTTAACAATTATAGTTCGACTGGCAAACCTTTCGAGTTGTGCGCTGCCAATGATTTCATCTGAAATTAACATTTTACAAATATACTGATTACAAAAGTTCTTGACTAAACAACAACAAACCAACCAACAAAAACCAACATATCGGCATAGATGCCTATAGTTGTTTTAATCAAATCAATATTCTGGGCAAGTGTAGGCGCTAATATAGATTCAAAATATTCGATCTGAGCGAATCTCTTGGAAGGAAGGAAGCGGCTGAATGATCCATGCTGCAAGGATGATAAAGAAACTCGATAACTTGAGCCTACGCATCAATGGGCGACAAAAAGTGCAGGATCGTCTGAACCTACATGTATTTCCTCGGCGTACGATTGTGAGCAGCAACAGCACGCGACCAGCAGGAGAAGAACGCCAACCAGCCTGTGGCGGGTCATTGTAGCGAGATGACCCTGTAGCGTATTGAAGGCGTTGTGACTGTAGCAGCCCCGTATCATGACCATACACAGCGGGGGGGGGGGAGATTTTATCAGGAAGCAGTGGTTCAAGTGTCTTGGGAGACCAGTAGGAGCTGCAGAACTTGTGAGAAGGGAGGAGGGGGCGGGGGGGGTGCGGACCGAAACCTTTTTCTTTGCACCTGACATGCAGCTCTTTAATTACGCCTCAGACTCACAACACATCTGTACAAAAAAGCACTTCACTTCGTTCGATTTCTAAATTTTGTTCTTTATATTCATCTCCATTTTTATCTCCATTTTTAAAATCTCCATTTTACCCTCATCTTATCATGATCAACAATTAATAGCAACGCTAGTCGAAGCAGTGGTAGCGCGCGCTTTCGTGCGTTCCGCCCACTTATCAGCAGTGGGAGCGCTAGTCTTAATTTGTGGAACCGGTGGGAGCGCGTGCGTGAGGGGGAGCGTACGGGAACGCCCCCACTCCCCCCCCCCCACTTTAATCACTGGCAGGGGGCGCACACCTTTAACGCCCTGTCTGCTGTGCCGGTTTTCCCGTCCGTTCTACTTCGCGAAGGGGGGTGCGGGGGGGGGGGGTGCTGTGATCCATGTCCCGCCACTGAGTTAGGCCTATAGCTGAAGCCGATAATTCAAAGTTATGGCCATTGATTCAAGCAAAGACTCAAATATACAAACTTATTTTGGAGCCAACATGCATTAATTAATAGGTCTACTAACATTAACGTAATACTAACTTACGAAGCTCGGGCAAGAGAAGAGAAAAACTTGATGAAGTTGGCTAAGTATTCTCGTTGCACGTCAAACCAGGCGTCAACTTTGCATGTACAGTAGCCTTGATTGCATTGATCATTTTGACCAGAGTTCAGTTTAGGTTCTTACTAAATAGCGTTACGCCTGCTGCTTAGAGACAGGAGTAGTGCTACTCATGTGTCTTTCAAAAAAGGAGTAAACCTACTCATGAGCGGGAGGAGGGGGGGGTATAAAAATTCATTCGAAATTTTTTGACAATAGGCCTACAGTTTGATTTTCAAAGCCCTGCTGAACAGTGCTTTTTCTTTTTCCTGCAACAAACATTGACACGACAGTTCGCTCCGCTAGCCTGTAATATAAACTTACAGCTGTAACTACTACACGTCACACGATTCCAAAAGCGAGTAGCCCTACTCTACCATCGTCCATTTTTACGATTAATGCTACACCTACCAATATCTAAATCCAAGTAAAGTTTTTTTTTAAAGTCGTTTTTGGAGTACTTCTTCTATTTTGACAGTAGGCTACTACAACGCTGAGCTGCTGAGCATGAACCTTGCATGTGATATTAGGCAATATAGTGCTACTACTAGCACATACATAGCACATACATAGCACGTACATAGCACATACATAGCACATACATAGCACGTACATAGCAGGTACATAGCACGTACATAGCACATACATAGCACGTACATAGCACGTACATAGCACGTACATAGCACATACATAGCACGTACATAGCACGTACATAGCAGGTACATAGCACATACATAGCACATACATAGCACATACATAGCACATACATAGCACGTACATAGCACGTACATAGCACATACATAGCACATACATAGCACATACATAGCACGTACATAGCGCATACGTATAGCGTATTAAGATAAGAATAGGCCGTGTGATTTATGAAAAAAAAAGAAAAAAATCAGGTCATTAGCTATAACGCCTAATAGACTAACCATTAATAATATGCTAGCGCAGAGCGGTAATCCAACCTTAATGAAATCTAAATTTGTTTTCATAATATAATCGCAGTAGCTAGACTACCCTGGTTTAAGCAGAGAGCTCGCTAATTACTGGGTCAATTGGTCATGAGACAAGGCCAATTTCTGACACGAGAGTCCAGTGGGCGTTGACGAAATCTGCTTTCATATTTGATATGCATTAATTATGCCATTGCGTGACAATAATGTCACGTGTGTTAGTGTGTCAATGAGTTTGGTGATTTGGGTACGCAAATTAACATTTTAAAATCGGGTTGTGTGAGAGTTGGTGAGCGACACTCCGCAAGCAGTGGTACAATAGTGATAAATAAAGAGCGACTAGATGGGAAGAATGACATTAAATATCTTGGGGTCGTTATATTCTCTGCCACAAAAATTACATATAATTTGCAGTATAACAAACAAAAATATTTCAGAGCAATAAACGGGATATTTAGTAAATTAGGTTTAAATTCCTCTCCAGCGGTGCTGTGCTCGCTCATCAACTCTTATTGTGCACCTATCGTTACCTATGCTGCTGAAGCGCTCTGTTGGAGTAAAAGAAACCTATGTAGCATTGATAGAGTGTGCTCACAAGCGTTTCATACAATATTTAATGTATTTGACAACAGTATACCTAGACAGCGTCAATACTAAATGGGATGCTTGCATCTGAGTTTGAGTGTTGATGTACAAAGATTAAACTTTTTGGTTAGCATTAATAATATGAACAATAACTTATTACATTATGTTCCTAATTGGGATGAAGATTATGCACTGTTAGGCAGAAAATATAATTTCTCAGAAAATAAAGTTATACCTGATTTCAAGTTTTCAATGAATGATTTCTTCAAAGCGAAGCGTTTTTATCATCAGGAGCGCTTCTCGAGTCGGGGAGTCAGAGAAACCTTTAGACTGTGGGCTTAGCTATGTTGAATCTGATGTCTGGCATCATTTTACTATGCATTTATTCATCTAAATAATGGCGTATGTACTATTTTATAAGTGTTTATAAAAATTTTCAACGGTACATCTAAATTTTTGGACCAGCTTCTCATTTGATGCTTTGCTTTGTATGTTTGTGTTCCGCTGTGTGTTTATTTGTGTGCTTGTTGATGCTGTACTTCGTGTATGAATAAAAGATATATATATAATAATAGAGTGAAATATTGAGACATATTTTAAGATTAGAAGTTTATCGGAACATTCACACTGGTTTAATCACTTTAATAACAAGTAGATCCCTTCATAGAAGCACTTTAGAATTATGAAAGTTAGGAAATCGACATACCATGGCTACCATGGTTGGTTACCATGGTAGGCTACCATAGTTGGTTACCATGGTAGGCTACCATGGTAGCCAACACTGGCTACCATGGTTGGTTACCATGGTAGGCTATCATGGTTGGTTACCATGATAGGCTACCATGGTAGCCAACACTGGCTACCATGGTTGGTTACCATGGTAGGCTATCATGATTGGTTACCATGGTACGCTACCACAGTGCATCACGGTACGTCTATTCTCCAACTTTCGCTATATTAAAATCCTCTCTCGAACAGAGGCACCTGTTCTAAATTTGATGAAATTTTTATCATGCTAGAGGCTAATCGATAGGATCGATAGTTGGCCTAGTCAAAATAATAATAATTGTCGGAGGTAACTAATTGTAAAATGGTAGCATCCCATTTCATGCATCGATGTGCACCATGCACGGAAAATTTATATTTTTAATGAGCAGTATGTTCTCCTTAATTATGAATTTGCATTTTAACTAGACCTAATCATATACAAAAAGTTATTAGAGACATGAAATGAAATGTGCGAACTTCAGCTAGGACTGCAGTTTTTCAGTTATTGTTTTGAATTCAATTTGATAGAATCTAACGGCGGGCCGCACTGACACAAAATCAGATCTCAACGGCGCAAGTCTTGTGTCAAAGGTCGCTTGCCTCGGTTTGCCGCTGGGCGCACTGCATGACGGGTTACGCGGCTGCTCTCTCGCCCCGGTGCATGCCGGTAGACATGGGAACCAATTGATGAGCGTCTAGGGACAGCGCTCCAACTGGACGAAAATTTTGATTGGAGGCGCCGGTCGTGCCGTGCCTATACTGAAACGTTGGTTTGTTTCAGTGTTACCAAATGTACGATAATACGCTAATTTGAGACAAGAAAGGGCCTCTGTATGATAACGGGTATACGATAATTATCGTACAATTATCGTACCTACAATAATTTGAAGGGAGGCGAAAAAATGTTTTTTTACATGCAAAATTTTGGGGAGCTGGAAAATTTTCGTCATCATCACACTCGTTCGCGATTTTTTTTGCCGTTTTTCAGGTTGTACGATTATTTTGACCAAAATTGTCGTACATTTGGGCCATTTGTACGATAATTCAACTCTCAAAAATTGGCAACACTGGTTGGTTTCAGTGACGTAGCGCGTCCCTGAACATAGAGGGGCTGACTTTCAAGAAAGAATGCAAGGGGTTTTCAAAGGGGTTCACTAACGTGCCTGTGCGCGCAAACGCACGCGCGCGAAATAGAATCTGCGCTCATGCATCTTGGCTCTAAATAGTGTGCATACCATGTGGATAAATTTGTTGTTAGTGAAACTTAAATAAATAGAGATTTTGAATAGGGCATTAGTTAGGTTTAGCTTATTAAGGTTAGGGCTAGGTTAGGGTTAGGGTTTAGCTATAGGCCTGCCGATTCCAGTTTCGTCCAATAAATAGCGTTCAAAAATTACCAGCAAACTAAAAACAATTAGATTACTGGTTTACATTGCCGATAAACTATGGCAATCTAACCATGAAAATTCCTGTCCGGCCAGCTACCGAACGATTAGATATATTAAATCAAATTTCAAAATCGTAGGCTTCTAGGTTTTTACATCGAAGTACTTGTTTTTGACGGGACGTCACAAACAACAATGTTTTGAGGATTGTTGTCACGGTCACGGTAGTGTAGTCACGGTTGAACAGGCTACTGTGTAATGTTTGCACGCTTTTTCGACAGAAGCAATTTACAAGCATTGCTTCGATTGTTGAATTTTCAATCGCTCCTCACTCCAAAGATGAAGTTCTTTGCCGCCTTCCTTCGTTAGCTTTTTCTACGGTTTGCGGAGCTGCGGTATACGTGTGGTACGCGGTTCATGGCTGCTTATCGCGCGGTCAGTCACCACAGAGCGTATCAGATCGAAGCGTCTATAGCGCATAACTAGCGCAGTGACACGACTAAAGTTGACTGCACGACCAACATCACTGTCGCGGTGATATTTGGCTCTAGCGTTATTACATCAATGCGTTCTTGTACCGAACAAATCACGAAACTATCGAAATACGAAACTATCACGTAATCGCCTACGGCTCTCGTGGGATCGTGAGCAGTCGCTTCGTTCGTTAACTTGATGCGCGTGTTAGTATGGTTATATATTTTCAGGTTAATTGTCAGATCGAGAGCCATTAATAACGATAGTCAACTTTAAATTTTGGACAAACTCAGATAGTAGGCCTATCAGATAACTTATTTTAGAAACTAAAAGGATTGTGCAAGCTTCGACTAGTAACGAAGGATATCTCGGTTGCTGCGAATCTTCTCAATACTGGTTTTACCCCATTGCATAAATTTGGGTGTGTTTTAGTGTCACAAATAAATAAATAAAATTAAAAATTGTTAATTATCTTACAAATACCTTAATAATCTTACGCGATCTACGCAAATCTGATAAATAATTTATCGCTATCTGCCTCAGAATTACGAGTATGAACAACATGTTGCTAGAAAGTTTTATAAAGCAAGCAGTTCGCGCAGGCGACGCAAAGCGCAGGCGACTACCATGGTAGCCAGTCAACCAAGAATAGCAAACCGGAAAAAAAATCAGAGATAGCGTGACAGAAATGAATGATGTGGATTGTTATATTGAATGAAACTGAATCATGAATGGAATACGAGCTCACAACGGCCGGAGGAATAGCGGTTGGATTAAACTCCTGCTAGGGATTGCAGTGCTGCTGCTACTGATGCAGGACTTGAACAACGTAGGCCGAACTGTTGCAACAGCCAATGAAGATCAACATGGTGAGTAGGCCTACATAACATCAGGTTTTTTTTCGGCACGTGACATTATAATTTTATGTGTCCTCTCTATGATATATGGACATGTATCACTATAATTGCATCTCTACCAATCCACTAACAATCATTGCTAATTTTATAGCACTTATCTTAACGAGCTATCAAATTGTTTATACTGTTATTTCTTTATTAGTTAAAAATAGAGATCTCCTTCTTAAAAAGAGCACGATAATTGTTGAATTCCGACCGGTAATAGTGCCATGCAATAACAATTTGACAAAAATAGTTAAACATCCTGTGTATGTATATTTTAAGTCTAATTTCTTTAGAGACAAATCACTTGGCGTAGAGTTAGATAATGAATCAGGAGCATGCATGTGCCAAATTAATGCGACGAGGCTCGGATAATCAGAGCAGGGCTTGCGTCGAATTGCTTTTGAATAGTGTGTCGAAAAGGTTGTTTGGGGTGTCTTCAAAATTCTAAGTTTTTTTCCCTGAAAAAGCTTTAAGGCCGATGGGGTAGGAAGGGGGGGGAGGGGGCTAGTGCGATGCTTCAACACGAATGCCCTAACACGTTGCTACCCTATACGCTAACGGTTACACCCCTCTGATCCACCTCTCAAGGGGGAAAGGTGCAACATCAACACCGTTCCAGTTGAGTCAGACGCTGAGGAGATGCTACAGTACCAAAATTGAAGTTCATCTAAAATCTGAGTCGGAACGTTACAATCGCGATTAGAACGCAAAATAAAGCATTTTGGATGATACAGCACGAAACTAGCGCGTCTAGCTCCCAGAGATCAGTAGAAACAATCAATGGATTTTAATTAGCTTGAAAAGAATCCAACAACAGACGGGGATCGAGGGAGGGGAGGTCCTGATGGAGACTTTTCCCCTTCCGTGCATATGGAGAACTCACGACCTGATGGGGTGCTAAAGGAGACTTTTTTTACAAATTATTCACACTGCATTTCTATTTTCATCGTCAAGATTTTTACAAAAAGCTCGTCCGCGATAACAAGGAAGAACCGGATTTCCCTGACAAAAATAACCTGGTCTATATCTATTCACGGTTCCCCTTTGGCGGTATCAAGAGGGGCCGACCTAGATTACAAGGTAAACCGAAAAGTAACTAAAACTGGCATTGACAGGATTGATAGAGTGAAGGGCTCAAAAATCAATTTGCTCTGTTTTTCATGTGCGAGCCATCCCTTATTTCTACCAAGTTGAACGCCGATTCTAGACCTTGATACTACTTGGTTTAACTGAAGGATAACTCTTTGAGGTCAGTCAGACTCAAAATCCTGCCAGCGACATAATTCCACAAGGAAGTGACCCCGTTTCGAGCTTCCGACGCGTTCCCACGTGGCTTGAGTCTGTAACCAGCTTTCATATTCGACGATGCGAAGTGCCGTCGCTGCGGTAAAGTCGTTACGATGTCCGTGGGCGATGGGCGACACGGGTATGTTTCTTAGTGCGAGTGGTCAAGATTGGGACAGGTCAGAGGTCGCGATCTGGGGGAGGGGTTGCTGCGGTGAAATAATTCCGATTTCTTATAGAACTGGTTCTTTTTTGTATCGGGTGTTTTTCCAGTTGTCGTTCATTTTGTGCCAATTTAATCAGAAATTATTTAAGGAATTTTATGATCTCCACGTTCAAGTTCCAAAGTCAAGAAGAAAGGTTAAATGTCTATCCCTGAATCACATTTTGGGTTTTTTCCTATCCCATCACAATTTGAGACTCATCATGAACCCCACATTTTGCTTTATAGACTTCACAATTAGTTGAAAGCGCACTGAAAATTATCCCTTCTTTTAACCACTATTCAGATGCACCTGTAGATGTAGGCCTGCATTGGTCTATAATAGTCGACTCCAATTCTGTCAACAGGACTTCATCTTGTGGTTTGTGAGGAAAAACGTAATGATTGTTGCTCACAGAATAGCATCACAAATCATAAAACTTCATTTATCAAAAGCAAATTCACAATATTTCAACAATCATGCCCAGCAACATCATTACATCGGATGTTCACTTGCCGCTGTCATTTTTGTGTAGGCAATTTTTGTGTATAAAAATTGACTGTCGAGAGAATTGCCTAGGCATCTTATTTACAGGCCTAGTTGCTTATTATTTATACGGCAACGGCGACAATGAGTGTCAGCACTTGATATGCCATATCAAACGGAAGGCCACATCTTCATTTGATTCAGAATGTTGTAGCTGAAATATGTAAACAATTTTGGTGAACTATGTTTAGATAATTATTTGAGAGCGAGACCAAGAGGGTAAGTACGTCCAACGTGTACGTGCACTCATGTACGTGCACTCATGTACGTGCACTCATGTACGTGCACTCATGTACGTGAACTCATGCACCGCATAATGGCTATTGTATAACGGATTGGATCGAGGAGGTACGATATGCAAGAATATTAACTGGTGCATAATACTACTCAGTGGTCAATGCATCCCGTATTTACGATATTTATGGGGGATGAGATAAGCTGACATTTCAATTCTGACTTATAAATTCTATCCTTAGTCGCGCCTGCCTGGCAAACAATTTATACACAAACCCCTTTCCCGAGATCAGTGAGGGAGCGGTGGATGAAAATCGATTGGCGAAGATCGATAGTCTTCAAATTGGGGCCCTCCTTCACTACCTACCCCTACCCGTCGTTTTACCGGATCGCCGCTTGATTGATCAATCTCGCTGAGTGAGAGGAGTTGGACAGGAGAGAGATGTCGTTAGCTAAGCAGGGTCCTGGGGATACTGTCTGAGTGTCTTCACACAGTATGTCAGCCGCGATAGGACGGCATCATCCCTGCTTTTTAGGAGACCTTCATGAATTAGTCCATTATTTCCTGTAAACAGCTCAAATATATTTTGAAGGACAGGTGTGAGCTACAGTTGTGTCGGCATTTGCTGTGGTACACGTATATCTACGCCACTTGTATAACTAATGCATTTTAACTGATTGCAAAAACTTAAATAAATTGTTATATAATATATCTTATAGCCGAAAATTTTTATATAATTATATATAATTTTCTAAACTATAACTGCGTGGAATATTAGAGATGTGTATTACATCGCTAATATTCCACGCAGTTATAGTTCAGAAAATTATATATAATTATTGAGTGTCAAATTTTGTTTGCAAATTTTCAACTTGCATTGCAGAAATTCGTACTCCAAAATCAATTGATTTAGGCCCCTATGAGAAGAAATACATTTTCAAGGTAAAGGAGGGTATGTATGTTCAGAAATAAAGGAAAGCTTCGTGTAAACCTATACTGCAAGCATTCTTCAAAGTCGATTAATTTAGAGATCCAATGGAGACTTGGAGAATCAGTACTCTTATAAACTTAGCCACTCTTACTACCTAACGAAAGCTTAAGTCATGAATCTGAGTGTCATGGCCTTTTGAATAGACCTTCCCTGCATGACTGTCCTGCCGTTTCATCCTCCCATCCCCACTTCTTGAATCTCTTTCCTAGCACGGTGTCGCGCTGATGGGTCGTGATGGAAGGGTTACAACCCAATGTGTCCGAAGCCCGAGGCCGCTCGCAGACATTTCGTCATTCCATTAATAATTGTCGCTGCTCCGCAGCTTCACCGAGTGGGTGGGAGGGTTGGTGGATGAGGTGGGCGGGTGGGTGGGGGGCGGCGGATCGGTGGGTACAGTGTTGCCACTTGTAGCCGGATGAAAAAACGACTGAAGTATCAGTAGAAACTGTTAGATGCGCTTAAATGCTGATTCTGGATTATTCTATGCTTTTCATGAATAAAAGTAAAAAACTCAGATGTTTCTGGTATTTTAAACATTGGGTTTTAGACATTAGAAATCTAAAAATCCAGGTTTTGGAGGGTTAAAAAACCTAAACTAGGCTACTCAGTTTTTGCTGTCTGACCAAAGTGTTCAGTTTTTTGAAGAAGTGTGATACAAAATACCATCCGTTTAAATGTTTTCTTTATGAAGTTCTATTTTTAGAGAAGGCACCTCTCGTCGTAAAATTAATATGTCCCAAAAACATTGACGACTGCCAAAAAAACCACTGGATTTCGACTAAAAGCCAATCTTTTGCAGCTAGGCCACTAGATGGATCGAAAAGCCACTAGATCTAGTGAAAATCGTCTGGTTGTGGCAGCACTGGAGGAATAAGTGCCGTGGCAGCTAGGAGAGAAGTCTCCGTGGTGCCTAGGGAACGAGAGAGAAATCGGTGGAGGCGCCTGAGCGAAAAAATTGATCGCTGTAGATGTAAGACTCGCCTTGCTGGCCTGTTTACACGGATCATAACGGAGGAGAATTCTTGATATGGCTTGAACATAGGCCTACTTGTAAATTTATACACTTGAAAGGCTATGGTGAATGAGTTGGAGGTGGATGTGCGTAGGCCTCTAGCTCGGATGTAAATTTAAATATTGTGAGAAGAATTACGCATGAGAAAAGTATTTTTAAAGAGGCTACTTGTAAAGGCCTAAAAAAAATGTTGTGGAAGTCGTGGCAGAGCATGCCTGTGAAATAATTGAGAATGAATTGCATGATGCTACCTTGAGAGATCTATGAAAGTGTTTTACGACATATGAATTAGAATTGAGTTAAGACGATGCTTACGGCGTATGCCATAGCCTAATCACTGAATAACAGCAAATTCACACTGACAAATTAGCAATATGTCACATTTTAATTGATTGTAACCGGCAGTGAAAACGATATGAGTGCATAACAGTATGACAAGTTAAAGATAAACTGAGTAGATCCCTCCGGGAACAGAAGTAAACGCTGACTCGATGGAGTCGGTCGATAAAAGAAAGCAGCGATTTTATGAAAGATAAGAATTGACGATTTTTATCTTAATATTTATCGCCTGCCACTAAAGTTTTAATCATGGATGCTCATTTACAATTTTTGTTAAAGTTATAATATTTAACAATTTCGGTCACACGCCTAGCCTTAAGCGGGAGAATAGTGATCTTGTATAATTTATCAAGGGATCTCAGATCAGCAATTGTTAAAGAATAATAATAATAATGATAGTGGGTTTTGAAGTCCGTTTCGGCGTCTAAGGGGCCATTCACATATTATATAAAGCCAAAAATGTCATTTTTGACCCCACCCCTTATAACGCATTATAACACCGGGCCAGACCACCCCCACAAGGGTATGTAACGATTTGCTGAAGTACCCACCCCCAGAGCTTCAAAAAATGTGTACAAAAATAAAATAAATAAATAAATTCAAGAGATAGTTTTTCAACAACATTTGGTCTATTTTTTATACAAAATGGTATATAACATTTTGTGTCCCCTACCCACCCACCCCCTAAAACGGACTATAACAAAATCCTTCCCCACCTACCCACTCTTAAGCGTTCTATAATATGAGAAAGACCCCATATGACATCATCGGGAACCTTCCATTGCAGTAAATTGGCTGTATCAATTTTGGCTATACACGAAAATAGCTTTTACTGTGTATATAATAATATGCCTGCCTGTTTTAATTACATGAATTTAAATCAAATTATTGAAGACGAATTGCAAAATAAAAAATGTCTAATTATGAAGACTAAATTCAACGCAGGTTTGTGATCTACTTTTTTGGTATGTATTTTGCTCTCTGTAAAATTTATGCGTTTGACTTTGGGCCTTTGTTAAAAACTTATGCGCCTGATTTTGACTTCGGGTAAAAATGGATCTATCTTATTCTACAGACCTTATTTTCGGACTAACGACAGCATCAACAGCATTTTTGAATGGCGCTCTCTTGAGAATTGCAACTAAAAAAAGTTGAAGAATTACTCTAAAAATCTAATGAGAATTAGCTGGTAGACCTTTAATCGGCCATACGTAGACTAATACTAGTTTTTGTAAGCCAGGTAAACCGGTGTTTTAGTGCTCGATGAAAAGTAAAAATTATAACGATTCAACATCTTGTCATTCAGGTGATCAGTTTCAAAGTAAATCTGATGAGTCACAATTTTTGCGCTCAACTTGCGTTAAATATCAGTTTACTTCAGTGCTCTGCCACGTGGCAGGTCTTTGGTGTCCAAACCTTCCACCTTATCCAATCTTCGGCCCTTCTCTTCATATCCGCATACGATTCCTTCTCAAGCAGGTGGTGTATCATTCCGATACAACGTGGCCTTCCCGGTCCTCGCCTGCCCTCCATTCTTCTCTCCATCACCTCTCTCAACAAACCCTCTCCTCTCATTAGATGTCCAATCCAGTTTTCTTTCTTCTGACTATCATTTCGATCGTAGTCCTTGTTTCCCCGATTCTCCTCAATACCTCCTCATTTGTTATCTCCTCCTCAGGTGTTAACTTCTCTGTCCAACTAATCTTCTCCATTCTTCTCCATCCCCACATTTTAAATGCTTCTATTCTTCTGATGTCTTCCTTCTTGAGTGTCCAAGTTTCAGCGCAGTATAATGCCACAGACCAAACCACCGCCTCCACAATCCTCTTTTTAACTTTCCCATCAGTACATTCATGACTAATACATATTTTGTATATAAAATATTCAATACAATTAGCAGTTAATATATTGACCGTACTGTTACTTTGAAATAGACTAAAGGCCGCTTTTTCTTCTGAATTCTCGTCAGAAATTCTTTATAAGCAATAATGCTCGCATCCTTTACAGACCTTTACAATTCTCCGCGCATGGTTATTTTCGGACTGACAAATATCGTCCATGTCAACGTCAAACATCACCATTCGATTTGTCAGCTAAAGCGTGCTGCCCGATAAATCACATTTTCTCCAAAGAAGTTGCGCTCCCGCGCGAAGCTCCGCCGTCTGACGTCGCCCTTCAAGCTGCAATTTCGTTCGTTGGCATGTGAAACCTGCTTGAAATGCTAAGTTTAAAGACGTTCGTCCGTTTGCGGGATGAAAAGTATGATGAGGCGTCTTAAGGCCAGACGTCATAAGGCCTGCGGATCTTTCAAGCCGCCATTTTGCATGTTGAAACCTGTTTGCCATAATCTACATGAACTGGCCGAACTGTCGTATTATGGAAGCGGTAAAGCGAAGATTTAAATTACCTACGCATTGTACACTGTACAGCAATATGTATACACTGTATAAATGTACTGATTTTCCTGGCAATCACACAATTAAACAGCTCGCGCAATAATGTGGATAAAATAGCCAGGATGCATCTACGAGGCCTAAAAACTGTATATGATTGACTTACATGTACATGTACAAGCAAGCAATTTAGTCTTAGCAAGCAATTACATGCACATGCATGTAATTGCTAATTCTTGCTCATCGAAATATAATTAATTTATCCATCGCTCTATACATAATTAATTTTTTCGATTTCATCCCCTTTCACCGCAATATATGATCACAAATTCACTCAGACACCTCTACAAATTATACAATTATACATGTACGAGCCCTTGTCACCCACTCTATTTTGTCTTATGGCGAGCTAGGCAATCAATGTGGGTTTTGTGGATGTCATAGCTCACCATACGTTGTAAGACAATGCGTATTTATTATTCAAAGTGCCGACCCGTACCATTGTAATACAAGCGCGGCTATTGTCTCATACATGTAGGCCAGTCTCAATAGTAATGCAGTAGCAAGTAGCATCCACACTTGTCTCTGGGACGATGGGTTTCATGGTACGCGATATTATATCCTAGTCGGACGATATCACGTGTATATCAGACGAAGTCTTAAGATTTGATAGCTATAATTCAAAGAACTTATATGCGCATTGCGCGCCAGTTTTCTCCTTTCCTTCTCCCCCTTCCCGGCGGACATTATCAGCGACATATTCAGCGCATTGTCCGCATGAGCACGGTCTTCTTGCCCCGCGACCCGCGCTGACTCGCCTCAATCAGCAGCCGACCGGTCTCATCAAGACGCATTGACCGCAGATCAATTGAATTAGTGATCGACCCGATGGACGATCGGATCACGTGATCCATGTTCCGTTGTCGTCAGTGTGTTCAGTGCGCATGCGCAGCACCGCCGAACTCATGTCAACTGTCAGACGTGACGTCACTCGTCAGTCTAAAGTCCGTCGATATTGGGGTGTTAGCGAATTGGCTAATGGGTGGCCTAAATCCACGGATATAATCATAAACTATTAAAATGAAAGATTTAGATTGAACTAGACGGTAGCACAATACCCGTGCATAAACGGCGTGCGCCCAGGCCGTCACGCGCAGATCAACACAAATATTCAAATTTAGAGCAGGGGTAATTACCCATTCTTTTCAATGCACATGAACATTTAAAATATGGAGACAGAACACATTTTCCGTGATTGATGTAACAAAAAAACAATGTCCTGTTAAGAGATGTATCAAGCGTTTTATGGCCCCGACAAATCCGACTTTGTGCTGCAAACATTGTGCAAATCGGATGAGAACTACAAAGCTATAGCGATTCTTGTGAAAGTGGTGAGATCGACTCCCCCAGGGCCCCTTAAAATGCTTGGAATAGATCGTTTAAAATATTGTCATTCACTGGAAATAACTATTTGAACTAAAAGTATTGTAATTTGAGCACATAAAAGTCGCAGGGATAGAGTAAACTTTAAACTTTCAAAAATGGGGAGCTGCCGGGGGGTGCGGTACCGTTTTTGGCAAATTCAAGCAAACTTGAACCTGTGGGGCATATGACGCATGTTTCCAGAAAAAGACCAAAAATCGGTTCAATGGTTACTGGCAGAATGGTTCAAGATTGGTTTTAGACTCTCCACATTTTAACTAAACGCCTTACCTTTTAATATTTCTTGAAAACTCTCATTGGATATCTGTAGTCCCGAGTGAATCGGACTGAATGTCACAAAAATCGTGCAACTAATATATATAGTTTAAAGGTTATCGCGGTTTATGTAAAAGAGCCAAAATGGGCCCCCCCCGGCCCCGTTAAATTTTTTGTATTTTCTAAAATGGGTTGGGCTCCTGGGGGGACCGTTCACTTTTGCAAATTCAAGCAAATTTGAACAATCCGGGCACAGGACGCATGCTCCCTAAAAAAATGATTCGAATGTGTCTAGTGGTTGCTTAGTCATTCTGGCAAACATTTTTTGTCCCTCGCCACATTTACAAAAATTGTTCTGCCACGCTATCTGTCAATATTTTCTGAAAACATATATCACGTGGTTAGTAGTCCCGAGTGACCCGGACCTACGTAACAAACATGGTGCAAATCGGATGTATAGATAAAAGGTTATTGCGCTTTATGTAAAAGTGACCAAATGTCTTCCCTCCCGGCCTTCAAAAATTTCGGGAAAAGATTTTCCGTTTAAAATACTCGCATTCACCAGAAATATATTTAAAACTTAAAGTAAAACCATAAGCCTACACAAAAGTTGCAAGGATGGAGTCAAAAATAAAAAAATAAAAAAATTGGGAGGGGCTCCCGGGGGGACCGTTCGCTTTTTGCAGCATCAAGAGAACTTGAACAATCCGGGCCCAGGACGCTTGTTTCCTGAAAAAAAGTTTCAAATCCGTCTAGTGGTTGCTTAGTTATTCTAGTGCACCCGCTTTGGGGGGGGGGGGGCCACATTTATAAACATTGTTCTGCCACGCTACCTGTCAATATTGTTTGAAAATATATATTACGTATTTGGTAGCCCCGAGTGACTCGGACACTATGCCACAAAAATGGTCTAAATAGAATATATAGTTTAAACGTTATTGCGTTTTAAGTAAAGTGGCCAAATGTCCCCCCCTCCGACCCCTTAAAAAATGCGGGAAAGATTTTTCATTTGAAATACTGGCATTCACAGGATATATGTTTTCGAACTTATGGTGAAACCATTAGCCTACACAAAAGTTGCAAAGAGAGAATCAAATATCAAATTTTTCAAAAATGTGGGTGTGGGGCTCCCCGAGGGACCGTTCACTTTTTTGAAAATTTAAGCGAACTTGAACAATCACGGGAATAGGGCGCATGTTCTCGGACAAAATGGTTCAAATCCGTTCCGTAGTTGCTTGGATATAGTGGCGCAATGGTAAAAAATGGGATTTGCCCCCCTGACATTTCAAAAAATCATTCTACCACATTACCAGTCAATATCTTCTGAAAACATATATTAGGATTTTTGTAGCCCCGCGTAAGGCGGATCCTATCACGCGAAAATCGTTCAAATCGGTTTGATAGCTAAAACGTTATCGCTGTTTATGTAAAACTAGCCAACTTGGCCCGCCCAGGCCCCCTCAACATTTGGGGAGGGGGGGGGGGGGGAATCGGCTTGAAGCATTTTCACCAACGGGAGAAATGTTTTCCGCCCTATTGCAGTTCCACGAGTCTGCACGTTAGTCACAGGGAGACCGTCAAAAAGTCCAAGAAAACCCCGCCAAAAAAATAAGGTACCGAAGCACAGCTATTTTCTTTTCTTGCGGCGAACGCCTATCGGCGCACGCCGTAAAAACCCGATGTAATAAATCCTCGGATTCATTTAAATCTATGGTTAACTAACCACTCATTTAGCTAAAAATAAATCCGAGTTGGAAAAAACCAAGGTCGAGTGAATTACTGACTTGTAGGCTTATCCTTTTTTTCTAAGGCTTGGGCCTATAAGACGACGCCTGTTTTTATAAGTATTTTAAGTAGGAGGCGTAGCGCTACGCCGATTTTTTCAGGCCCAAACCGAACTCTGTCTCCAGCCATTGCTAGCTACATGTAAGCCGGTGTTACCGACTTTAAAATGTGAAATGGGATCACAGCAAGCTACTGGGACACCGTGAATGCACTGAAGATCTTTTCATAATCAGGCCGTCGCGCCCTTACATCACAGATGTCGGTCAAGTGCCCTCGTCCAGCGGCATGGACGAGGGCATTTGATCGGCATTGATGACAGATGAAAAAGCATGAAATAGATTAAATTTCATGGGATCATTTCAAAACTATGGATTATGAAGTATGAACATTGGACAGTATCAATATCAACTTGCTTATCAAATAAAATAATATACCATCCAAACATAAATGCGGCAAAGTCGCTCGAAATTCTATTCTCTCCCGAACCAGTTTAGATTGTAATTTTCCCCCTTGTCGCCTAATATTGTTCAACATTATCTCTGAATTCGTTCAAGGTGCATGGATGGTGTACTAAGATCACAATTAATCCTAAAGCGCAATAATCTTTTTGAATATGCAGAACATATTAGCATACCCATTAAACTGTACTAGCAAATAGGCCTACCCGTCGCCATGGCAACTTCTCTCAAGGCCCTACACCTCGTCATGGGCAGCCCGTCTAGGCCTGTACAGGCCTCGACAACCGTCTAGGCTTTAGAGTCCTGGGGCCTCATTCAGGAAGCGATCAAGATTGTCTTAAGACAATCCTATGAAAATCTTATCTTTTTTATTGGAATCTCCGCTCAGCAGCGCGCGAACCGTATGGTGACGTCACAGCGGTCGGCGATTGGATTTTATTTGTTTTAAATTTCAGTTAGGATAAGATTTCAGAAAATCTTAAGAAACGTACGTAAATGAGACCCCTGGACAGTAGTCTAGGTCTTTAACGTCCCGGACAGCCGTCTAGGTCTTTAGGATCTACACCTCGCAGTGGCAGGCCCCGCCTCATAGGCCCTTGCCTTGTTATGCCCCTGCCGCTGGGCCCTGCAAAATTGGCAACGCAAATATTTTTGGCCAAAAAACTAATGTGACGTCCACGTCAGAGGAAGCAGGCCTTTACCTCAGGCCTGCTGAAGTTGTAGGCCTTTAAAGAACTCTCACTGCGTCGTTGATGTTGTGCTTTCAGACGGACAAACCCACACCACGCCCATAAAAAGACCCTGAAAATTAGGACACGCCCAAAGAAAAATCACTCGATCAATTATATTACGATTACATGCATATTTCAGCGTACTTATTGTGAGACCCTTGTTTCTGTTCTATCAGCTTTCCAGAATGGTATGGGCCTACATAGCCTATATACAGATATTGCAGTTTTAAAGTAGGCCTACCATAGGTAAATACGTAGGCCTAGGTACGTTTTGAGCAGATTCGGCAGACGATATTGTACGGGGCCGGCGACAAGCGGGTCGAGTCAAGATTGAGTCCGGTGTCCATGCTGGGCAGCCATGCTCATGTATTCTATAGCCTAAAACCCCTAATCCCAAAATCTAGCACGAGCCCTAACCCTAACCCGGCCCAAACCCTAACTTACCCTAACCCTAACGGGGCCCTAACACTAGCCCCTACCCTTTAATCCTAAACTCGATCTATTTTAGCCGATGTAGTGTATACATATTTAGCTAAATGCAGTGACGTGTCCACGCAAATGCATTGTTTGAGTGACCAGGGCAACCTTGACTCGACCCGCTTTTGGCTGGCGCATACAATAATATTAAAAATCTATATCGATCTGTTGATTGCAGTGGCATTTACGTGTAAATACACTTTGCCCGCTGCTTCCGTGGAATTATTAATCCCTTCCGCTGACATAAGCGCGGCGCTGTCGACCTTGTCAATTAACCAAACCAAAAGTTTAGTAGCAAACTGTTCGACAGCAATCTTTTTTTCCAAATTTTGGTACCCCAGACTCAAGGTCAGACTAGTCCAGAGAAACGAACCTACTACTGCTGTATGAAATAGATTGTTGAATAGAATGGCATTGAATTACACTATATAGGATACGGGGAATCCGAATTTGCTATCTAAATTTGTAAAATCTTAGCGTTTCGTCTGCTATTCAATTTTTTTCGATTTTAGTATAAAATTAATTTACAAATAAATGGTGACGAATTTTATAAATACGACTTCAGATTCTTCGCATCGTTTTGTATAAAGCAGGCTGTTAAGCAAAAGAGATCCAAGAAATTGTTTCAAAATAATTAAAACAAATATTTGCAATTTTGCGCCAACGGCCTGCAGCGTCCAGGGCAACTGTTGTTTCAGCTTGAAGAGAGAATTATCGTATTTAAGTTGATATCAGATCCTGTTCATTACACTTTTCAAAGACACTAGCAAATTAAAGATTGAGTACCTGCTTTGTTTATTCGTCTATTGACATAATTTAGCCTATAGACCATTTGTGGCTCGGTAAACGTGGTGCGATATTAATTGTAGACACGCTGCTTGAACTTAACAAATTATTCATCGTTAAGCTAGACCCACAAATGTTATCTGAGTGGTTTTTTAAAAGTATTCGCTCGTCGCAAAACTAGATACACGGAATGAGCTGTTTTTTACATTTTCGTTCGTCGTTAAGCACCTCCTGCATCTCTCATTATCACAGTGGCAACCTTGTCCTCCCTTGAAGGAAAGCAGGCGAGTGTAAATCACGTCGTTCGAAGCGGTCTCTGGGCCCAATGGACGATTATTATTGTTCAGACTAACCCGCCCTGCGTTCGTCATCTCTGCACTTGTGCATCGCCGATGTTCCACTGTGGGGCATTCTCCCCTTATAGGCTGCTTATAACCCATAGTCAGATATTTTAGTTAAAATTCACTCTGCGACCTTGAGACTGCGACTTCGTGGCTTTGCGACTTTGTAAAGCAAAGCATTCACTCCAGCCTCCACCGCGACAAGCAGCGAGCCTCTTCGAGTCTGTCTGGCATAGCCTTTTTCATCATTTTTCTTCACTATAGTGCAGCAAAATCAATTAGGTATTAAGGGGAATTTTAGATGACACACTATGTTTTGAATTGTGCGTTTTTTATGCTTTTTGTTTTGTAGCTCAAAGACTGAAATATACAGTCTGGTTCTGTGCAAGAGAACCGGCACAGAATCGCTTCCACTACTTTAGTTGTCTTTAACGACACGGCCGGGAGCTCTGGGCTGCAAGCCAATTCTTTGTTCCCCCGCCTGCAGGAAGTTTTGAATTGTGTGGACCAGAAGCAAAGCTAAACACATGATCATTAAAATGAAAATCATTTAAATAATAATTGTGAATTTGTGATCAAAGAGTTCAAAAGTGGCATTGAACTGATTTTCAGCGCTGCTATGTTGAACAATTATGGAACAATGTAGGCCCAATTGGCAAATGTACAGTCAGATGAATAGATATATAGTTTTGTTGTCGTCACAAATGCTAGTGTGTTGTCCACAAATTGTATTGGATGTTTTAGTCGCTGCGTGCAGTGAAGAATGAGTATTAGGTCCAGTGTTCTTGTCAAACCTTTTTACCCTGTTCTTTTGTTGCGAGATGTCGCGAATAATTTGACGTCGTAATTATAAATGTAAATGCGCTGTGGCAGAACAAATAGATTGAATGATTGATAGCTAAAATATAATTGGTGGAAGTCAGCTTAAACAGAAATCCGCAATGGACCTTGCAAAGCTTTAACGCTGTCGTCCTTCGTTCAATTATACACCGTGTCTCAAAATTAAACCACCCAATGAATTTCTCTAATAACTACGGAACGCAATAATTGTTATCAATAAAATTTTACTACACTAACCTGGATCACTGCTTCATATTTTTATTCGATTTCATCCAGCGGTTGAACAGATACGCGTTGTCAAAGTTGACCGACGAAAAAAGCATTAACCAAGCTGGAAAACTGCTTAATTGCTATTTGCTTCAACAATTTTGTGTAATGCTCTATTTTATATTGAAATTCAGTAATTGTTTGCAATAAAGAAATGTAAGCTTACACTACCTGTTTCAACAAGATTTGGTTTTAACATGCACGTGAAACGGTAGAAGAGCTTGGTATAAAAAACAATGACAAAAGATCGCTGAGCGTCAAAGTGGAGAGCTGTTAATTATGATAATTTAGCAGCATGGTGCTTATTACGAAAATGCGTCAGGAAAAACAACGTCAAACACCTGAGCATGGAATAACCTATAGCCAAAAGGTGAGACAAATGTGAACCTTCTGTAGTTATCACAAAGATAAGCAGCAGCGTGAACGAAAATTTTCTTGCACAAGAGGTGCCAACGGCATTGGTTGGATGAGCAATCGGCACGGGATGAGCAAACAGCATTTAAGTCGTTTCCCTGCTGGGTTGACACGTATTTTCGTAGGTCGACTTTGACCTCGTATCTTTTTACCGCTTCATAAAATTCAGCGAAAATTGGCAAAAGTATGAAGCATCCATGTTAATGCGGTAACAATTTCATTGACAACATTTATTTCGCTCGTAGTTATTGAAAAAATTCATTAGGTCCTTTAATTTTGAGACACGGTGTAATTCTCAACATGAGACTTTGTGTTGGACACCATGGTTTCTCTCTAAGTGGTCTTCAACATTTTTTTGACCAATTTTGCAATTATCAGATTAAATTAATTTCTATTTCTATGGTTTT
>JAQIWG010001480.1:0-24358 GCA_034695025.1 Chamaedrilus cognettii
GCATACTGTGCACTGACTCTCTATAGGTTGCTATGACAAAGAAGCAATATGTTTTGCTTCATAAAAATAAAAACATAACATCGCCTCCTCAAAAATGTTTCTAAACTATTTTTTCCCCCTCCCCCCTCCCCCCCCCCTCAAATTATACCTCAATCTATATTTTCTGAGAAAGACTCGTCTCAATAGTCTGCCCTTGCGCTTTCACACCGTGGAGCTGTGCCAGATTCAGTCCATTCAACTCCCTTGTCATTGAATTGTGAAAAGATTTTTGAGACGGGTAGCAAATTAAGGTATTTTGATCTTAAGCATGAGCATAAGAGATTTGAGGACTCTACACGCAATTATGAGATGGCGAATTTTACTTTTTGAGCCGGACATTTCCCCTGAGAGACCTGGATAAAACACCGATCGTGCAATCAACAGAGCGTGAAATGCGCGCTTGAGGGAAGCAAGATATCACCCCCGCAGCGAATGAGGTATTATCGGGCAATGAATTAGAACAGGCCCAAAACGATCGTAAACCGGAACCGGATCAGATCAGTCAATCGTGACCAAACAACCGATCGCCGCTCAACTGATTCATAACGATCGAACCCGCTGCGATGGCATACATTGTACATGTAGCGAAACTGCTTCGTGTATGGGCGATTGCAGACCTTTAGCTTGTCGACGACTGTTTTGAGTAAGGCTAAGAGTGGCGATGAGATTTAAGTTAAGACTTTGGTTTATTAACTCAGCCACAAGATGACATTGATGGCCTGTCATAATACTGAAGTGTGGCTACAGACTGGTGATTCCGATCATTAAGCTACTACAGGTCTCCTCTGCGTAAAACTACGTCGAATAATTAATTGCGATAAGGAATAGAGCCTGATTTTTAAAATTTCGCAAACTTTTCTGTGCTGAGACAACTGCGTTTTCCGACGAGTTGCTTGGATGACATTAGTAACCGTTTTCATTCTTCACGACTCGTTCAACGACGCAATTCGAAGTTGCTTGGATCAGAGTTGAGTGACATTTAGGCCTATAGTAACTGTTTTTCATCCTTCATGTCTCGTTCTGCGACTGAATTCGGAGTCTAGTTCGAAAAGGAGCTGCGTGCAACCATGGAATTGACAAAGTTTGCTTTGCCATGGAATTCTAATTCCCGAGCGTTCACCGGATCTATGCTTCTCTTCATGTGCGTGTTCCTGTACCCACGGTCCTTGACTGCGGCCAGCCTGCATAGACACAGGCGGCAAGCGGACCCTGGAGCGAGCTTCAACGATACACTGCAGATATCAGATATAGTCGGACTGCTCGGTCCGCGCAACCAGGTCGATTTCGTCACAGTTCTGGACAGGTGGGTCTACGTCTTAACACCTGTAGTTGGATATTTTAGCTAAAATGCATTTTGCGGCTTTGCGGCTTTGTGGCTTTGCAAAAGCCGCTTTGAGACTTGCGTCCCTGGATCATCTCTAGAAGGCATTTCTAGCGATTTGCTGTTATAGTTAAGGAATACAAGGTTTGTGAAAAAGGTGTTTGAAGTGTACAAGATTTAACCCCTAGTCGGATATTTTAGTCAAAATGCATTCGCAAGATGGCGATAATTTGCAGCGAAACAAATGAGGCATTAAGGCCTGAGACAAAATATGTGGCACTTGGCGTGGCATTTAGCATGAATTTGATAATCGCCTTTCGTCTCAATAGAACCGCCACTGAAATAAAGCTATGTTGTAGATCGCAGAGCGTTGGAGAAGCTCTGTTCTACCTCCAAGAGAGACGGATACTCGAGGCCCTATTCACCCAGTACGCCACTGTGCACCCAGACTACGTACGCACGGCTGTCGTCAGCTTCTCTTCGGACGCCTCCATTGTCTACGATCATATTTCAAGTAAATCAACAATTATTGGAATATGTTTCACATTCCAATTCATTCATATTCAATAGTTTCACAATTTTGATTATTTGTAGGCTGATTCGTACTCAAATGCTTTGTGGCGTTATAAAAACGACTGCGGCTATAATGCAGGCCTTAATGTAAGGATGATTTTTAACCGACACATGATACTGTGTAGTTCTGAAACTAAAGTATGTGGTTATAAAAAAAACAACTTTGTTTAAGGCCCGCTCAAATCTTTGGTATGATTTGAATTTGATGGACGCGCCTTGGAACAGTATTTCAACATTAAGTTACTATATAATCACAGATCTGTTTTGAGTTTTGACAGATCTGTGAATTGATGCTGTGTGCAATTTTTACTATTCAATCAGATAGAATAGAAGTGTAAGCGTATCTGTAGTCCATGTTTTTATTCTACATTTATCATGTCTCTCACGGCTTCTAAAATTGTAGCTGTATGGTGCATGCATGGAAACAACACTGTGGCACCAAGAATTCTTGGTGTCAAGATGATCATTTTTTACCTTTTTTCTTCAAGGGCTACCGAAAGTTACTTATGGGCACCGATAGAAGCGCTCCGAGTCTTATGGATGGGAGAAGGGCTTGCGGGGCACAGGCAGGGTCTGCCCGTGCCCCGCAATTCCCCGTATCAGAAGAATATAATAATATTAGCCTAATTACAATGTATTGAGCTTTTTAGTACGATAATCTTCTGTAGGACAGGTAAGGTCAGGTTAAGTCAGAGATACTAGTTGTAGTATCTCTCAATTTTTACTGTAATCACTTATCTTAGGTATGATTATCTTAATTACATAAGAAATAATACAACTATGCATGTATCTGACCCGTCCCCCAAGCAAGTGACCAAAAAAGTTAATTAACTTTGTAAGAAAATAGCAATGCTTATAAGAAGTAAATAAGATATGACCTAATTTGCGTATTGTGTTTTGCGTATCTGCTAAAAATTTACCACACTGTTCTGCGGCACAGCGGGCGCGGCTATGTGGCGACCTTTTAACGGTTAGTTCTGCTTTAACGGTTAGCGGTTTAAATTCTAAAGATTGCGGTTGCCAGCAAGGATCACTATATTAAGCTTAGTTTTCACCGGTACAGTGGCCTTCACTGTACGTCATACGTTATTCATTTCTTAATTAGGGTTTTTATTGTAATATAGTGCATATATTTTAAAATTTAGGGCCCAACGGATAACAGTTAATTATTCTCTTCGGCCGACATCTTGGTGCTCATTCCAGTGTGATCAATGAAAATTCTGAATTTTTAGTTTTAAAAGCGAAACGCAGAAAACATTGGGAGTGACATACATGTAGGTGTGAAAATAACAACCAATTTGGATTGTAACAAATTTTTCAAGTCAGATATTTTAGTACGAAATTCGAATTTTTCTTCCAGATGCTTCCCTGGCCGTAACGAAGTGTGAGTTGCTGGACGGGGGACCCCTGTCCGACTTCAACCGTGTCATCTACACCATCAACCAGAGCCTCGTGCAGGGCACCCAGTTGAGGATAGCCTTCTCGCTCGCCAGTCAGATATTCACACAAGGCAAGCTGCTGCGGCCGAATGCCACACAGGTAAATTTGTCGTCCAGAAGTCATTAAGAAATGTTTTTGGGCATAGGAGTATTAATAAGTTAAAAAGTAAATTGAAAAATTAATAATGGATTCGCGCTCGTACGGTCGTTAATAAATAGCTACAGGGTCGGTGGTTTTAATTTTGACTTTCAGTTAATAAAATTCGCAAAGATTCTTTTTGAAATCGTTGCCTTGTTATGTTTAAGAAAAATCAATTTATGATGTTGTCATAACGCCATATACTATTGTATAGATACGGTACGTAGTTTTCACTAAGAAAGGTGGTCGTACAGTGTGTGCTGCTGTAAACTTATTCGAAACCTGTCATAAACCAAAATACACACGCTAACTTAATAGTCAGCTAGGGGCATCAAGCAAGTAATGTTTTTTACTGCTTGCAGCTTACTGGCCTGCCCCCAAGCTGCTTCTTCTCTAGCATGATAGCATGACTTCATTGAACTGATACAGTACCAGCGGCTAAATATAGTGAAAAAAATTAATCCAAAACTCCATTCTTAACAGACTCAGATGTCAAATTAGCAACTTACGTGACATGGTCTCTAAATAATTTCGTAGTCTTAAGAAGAAGATCAATGTATTTTTTTCCCTGCAAATAAAAGGTAAGTAGATAAAACCGCTAATTAAAGTCTCAACAATAGCTTAGTCTGTGTTGAATTCAAGTGATGAAATAATCTGAGCTTTGCAGGATAGCAAAAAAGCGGGTGATGACAGGGTGTGTCATGTTGTCTGTAAGTGATGCCGGTGATGATATCATGAGTTATGGCTCTAGGTGATGTTGGTGATGATATCATGAGTTATGGCTCTAGGTGATGTTGGTGATGATATCATGAGTTATGGCTCTAGATGATGTTGGTGATGATATCATGAGTCACTGCTCTAAGTGATACTGAGGATGACATCATGAGTCACGACTCTCTAGGTGATGTTGGTGATGACTGATGGAGACTACGAGCCGAGCGAGGACCCGGTCACCTACTTGGCGGGGCTTAAGGGCGCCAAGGTGACGATCTTCAGCCTTGGCCTGGGCAGCTGGCTCAAGACGGGCAGCGTGCGCGCCTTCGCTTCAGTGCCCTACTACTACGGACTGCTGAACGACTGGCAGAACCTCATGATGACCAACCTTTCCTCCGTCAGCTCAGGTCAATCGAGTAGAAGACTTAGAAGCAAATTAAGCAGTTAAACTTCCAAATAATAATGACAGATGGGGGCAAACTTGGTGATGTAGACCTAGGTTGACTTTTGGTTGCGTCTGATTTTCATTTAGGATCACATGCTGCACAAACTGAATTGCTAGCTAGGAAAAAAATTGCCTATTTACGCAAAAATTACAGTCTTGATGCTAAAGCGCAAACTGACGTGTATGCTGTTTTTGTCCCATCCATCCCCATTAATTGAGTGAATTTATTGAGAGATAACCCTGGCACTATTTTTAGGAGAAACAAGTGTTAAATAGTGAGTTTTCACATTTTTATGCTACGTTTATATAGTCGACACCATTAAGACGTTGTTTGACCCTTGTTACTGCATTCCCGAGACACTTAAAAAACGACATCATTATGAAGTCATATGTTTAAAATGCTTTTTGCAGAAGTAATGATTTGTTTATGATCGGTGAATCGTGGCGCCTGTGCTATAATTATGCACTCACGACGTAGGACATTGAGTTACCATACTGCTATTCCTTTCAAGTTGTGCGCGGTATTATAGTAGGCTAACGCGATAAATTCTGCCCTCTATCAGCATTGCGTGTCAGAAAAATGAATGTCACCCTACGCAAGACTCACGTTATGTTACTCCGGTATGTTCTTTACTATTCGCAGATTGGGCTGCGGGCACACGAGTAAAAATAAGTCGAGCGATTTAAGCCCAATTCAAGAGGTCTGCAGTAATTTTTCCGTTTTGAGAAATTTATAACTATCGGGGGCGAACAATTCAATGCCGGTATGTTGCTTTGCGATAGGCGACGCCTTGAAATTGTTATAGTAAGCATAGGTCCATGCCCCCGCCCCTTCCCAGTTGAGGGGGTAGTTTTACCCGTGATGTCAAGAGGCTGAACACCTAATGCATGCTTTTCGCTTGTTCTGAACATCGATGTTCAGAACATCAATGCTCCCACACGAGTGTGTTCTCATAAAACGGTTATAATTATGATGCCAATATGGTGATTCATGTAAAACACGGCTTGAAGATGTTGCGTATCATTTTCACGTGTTCAGCGTAGGTATGTTATGAACACTTTTCTCATAATTCCGAATTAGTTGCTACGTGTCTCAGTACACGCTGTATAATTTGCATGCAGATTTGTATGCATGAAAATTTTGAAATTAAATACAAACAGCGAGCTAACGTCACAAATGCAATTGACTGCAGCCTACCGCTGGGAGCCAATGCGCGGCGCAGCAGTCAATGGAACTGTGACGTCACTTCAGCGCTTGTAGTTTAGTTATATAGACTTTTCATGCATGCAAACCTGCCATCAAAACACGCAGCGTGTTACGAGACGCTAAGAGTCTCTTTCAGCCATGCATATTTTGCATGCAAACTTGCATGCAAAATTGCCTGTAAAATTGCATGCAAATTTGCATCGTGGAAAGAAGACCTAACTCTACCTTTCAATTTTTGTTCGTGTCCGCAGACACCGGTCCGTTCTGGAGTCCCATCCCGGACGACATGTGCGCGGACTGGAGTCCGGCCGGATGCACGGTACACTCCGCCTGCTACTGCGACGTTGACCGGAGGGTACGCCAGTGTTTGTGCGGCGAGGGGTACCAACCCCCGGCCAACGGTACCACGACAGATTCGTGGGTATCAACCCTGAGAGCCAACGCAACGTGCGAGGGTATGGGTCCAGTCTTATAAGTAACTAACTAACCGCCTTTTGATGTCCTTTATGTTGATGTCCATGTCTTGACACAGGTTTAGATGTTTGCACATTTGTGAGAACTGCAGGAGCTGAGTTTTTATGGCTAGATGCCCTTCCTGACGCCAATGAAATAAATAATTATCTTGCACGAGGTAAGCAGCCAGCTACACTTGCGTGTTCAACAGCTTTGCAGAAGGGCCTGTAAGGCATAGTTTCATGGAGTCTAGTCCTAGAATTTTACCGAGATATTTTTGTCTTCTTCCGCCGGCCTTCGCCTTTTTCCGCCGGCCGTCATTGCTGAAGTTGTAGCGCCCTCGCAGCACCGTCCGCAATTATCCTCCACTCCTTCCGGTCGGTCCTCCACTTTTTTCACTACAGCCTCCATCGGTTGACCCATTAACTTTGTGATGTTGTCTTTATACCACGTTCTGTCAGCTTCTCTGTCTTTCACGGCCACGTTTCTCCTCAACACTTTCCTGCAGGACCCCTCTTCACGAGGCTATCTATTATATTACTATTTTTTGTACAAATATAATTAATTTTACAATTATGAGTTTTGTGGTTCGCTTACTTTAAGAACTTATAGCTTATTTCGAAGTTAATGAAGATTGGATTGAAATTATAGCGTTTTTTGGATGTTAATATAATGGAAATCAATATGCTAACAACAGAACTGGCAGTGGGGTTGCCCGTTGCCTTTAGTTAATTCGAGTTTTGTTATGAACACAGGGCATAAAATGAAACCCTTTCCGCAGTCTCAAGGAACGGCTGAAAATATTGCGTAAATTTTGTGAAAGAATAAAATTTCATGTTTTTCGTCGTCTTATATTCTGGGTGGTTGTGCCCACGTCCCGTGTTGTGCTGATATTTCATGTTGTGTTTTGTGGTATCCCAACCCTTCCACATAGTTTATTGATGTTGGTGACCGACCATGCCTGAACTGAACAAAGTTGCTCTATCCAATCATATTTCATGTATGATGTGAACGTGCACAAACTTGTAATGCAGATTTCATTGAATGCTTCCCACAATTCCAATTTTACAGCACTCATGAAATCGTTCCAAATCCTTCTGGAAGAACAGTCACCGATATTAATGGTCATAGATTCCGCATTGGTATACGTCGCAGTGTTAATTGCTTGAAGCAACTGAATGCAAACGAGCTGGTCGTAGTTGCAGGACGCACGGACCGAGACTGAATTTCTTAACCCAGGTGACGATAAGAAAGTGATGGCTCCTTCTAACAAAACGCCTCTAGCGACCAAACAATGAACAGCTTCAAATGATGGTTCTCTGACTGAAAAGAGTAGCCTCATCGCCATAGATCTAATTTATTTGTATGCGGGTCTTGCAAGGGGAATGATAATGGCATCTCGTTCATAGCATTCGATCACGCATACCACTCAGAAATATGTCACCGAGTAATTCAGAGGCCCGTGTGCTTGGCCCATTACTGTGAATCTAGCATAGAGCCGGTCCAAGGGAGAACTTCAAAAACGTCTGGTCCAATTAAAGGGATAAAGTGCATGCAATTGTCAATGCAAATATTCAGTTTGACGTTGTTGGCGTTTGTCAAGATCCTCAAACGGCACTTCTTTTCATGACCTTGGACTTCGGCTCATTTCAGTTCGCTGCGCATGGCTTTGAAGCGAAGAGCGATGCTAAATTATCTCTTGCATCACAAACTAGCAGTTAGATCTAACGAGATAACCACTTCTCATCCTCTTCATGTTGAATATGGGCAATGCACCGTGTGCAGGCCATGGTGAAATAATTTAATTAGTCATGACATCAATTTCAATTGAATCATTCTAAGAAAGTAAATAGTGATTGGACGGCACCATTTGAACGCCTTTTAGTGATTTTGCTGCACTATGGTGCAGCAGAATCACAGAGGGGTTACAGACTGATCCAACGTTGCGTGAAAGCGTGATTTCAGGTCACAGTTAATGGAACTGTGACCGTGTGACGTCATTTCGCCACTTGTGCTTTTTCCCTGCACGCATAACATCACGATTTGATGCATGCGTTGGATTATACCGCTAGTGGTTTTAGCCTAAATGTGTTAGTAAAAGAACTGCACCTTGAGTTGTCCACTATCAGTGAGAATCTATGCAGTCTCTATGCAGAAATCTTACATTTTGATCTCCGATCCTGATGTCAGAAATTTACTTCTATGTTTTCTCTTCTTTCAATGCTTGGTAGTGTAAGATGCTCGATGATTGATGACTTGAGAATAGTTGTCATTGTAGGCGTGGCCTGCCAGAGTGCCGTAGTGGGGTAAATTTCCTGTGACGTCATGTAGTCAATAGTGCTTGATCAATTGGCGTCATTCAGCGAACGGTAAATAATAGTCATAAACCTGTATTAATTGAATTTTGGTGGTTGGTGTATGGGCTAGCTATTGTAAAGTGGCGCTTAGTGCTAGCATAAACGTGCTTGAGCGAAATCTTAGATACGATCTTAGGCTATAAGTAAGACTCATGATAATCATAAGCGTATAAGACCCATGACCTCGAGTACCGTACTTACTAGTTCCTGCAGTTATAAAAGGCACACATCGTGACTTTGGATGTTTGAAAAGTTACTCAAAATTTAGGTAATTTGTGCTCTTTTCCTGATCTTGTTCAAGATATCCGTGTAGTCGCACACTTGCACTTTTATTGATTTGCTGTGCACATGCGCACAGATTTACTTCAATTCTGCTTGTTCTTGTGGCATTGTATAATAAGAGACTAAGCCATATAACCGCCTAATGGGCACTTAATATTATGGTAAAATAATTGACGTTTATCCTTACCTGAGTTTTTGTTAAATTTAACTGACATTGCATCATTTTGCTAAAATTAAAATTGCTTAGTTCTGCAAGGCTCACTAATTAAAGTTGTTTATCAAAACATGCACATAAGTTACCAACAAAGTTTGTTCATGAACGTGTTACGACATAGTACATGTAGATGAGCTAATCGCTTCATAGAAGCTAACCTATCGACCCATATCTGTTCACACCATAGTCTCTGAGTCTGAGTGATCGAAACATACAACATTGTGTTCGGGTTAACTTTGTTATTTTCTAACGGCGTAAATATTTAATATAATTATGCTTGTCTGTTTTGTATTTCCTTTTTGAAATCATGTCCTGCATTCATACCAAAACGAACGAATCAAAAACATGTAAAGGAAATATGGACTGAGTTTTATTTGCCTACTTTCGGCTTTCACGCAATTATTTTAAGGCCGGGCCCCAGGTTAGCTGCCCAAAATTTGATATTTTATCCCTGTTTGCCATCAGATAATTCAGCAGTTGGTCGGCGGTGACCTTTATTGTCCCTGGTGTCGTTCCGTCTCACTACACCTTGCACTTCCTTGGGAGGTCGTGCTTTTGACAGCCAGCACGAAGGCCCAGTTTTTATTTTTCAGCGTATTTTGTGCGGCGTGCTCAAAGACACTGTGCACCTTGTGGACCATGTATGCTTTGCGGGGGATTTAGTAAAAAGTTGATTCGTGTGCGCATGATTTGCTATAAAGCGGGTAGTTATTCAAGAATTTTTAAGCGTTGTGCTATAGCAAATAATGTGAATATTTTAGGTATACTTTGGTCCAGCCTACTAGGCCTAATGCAGAGAATGGGTCAGCGGTCACGGTCTATGACAGACAGACAGACAGACAGACAGACAGACAGACAGACAGACAGACAGACAGACAGACAGACAAACTACATGTATCAGACAGACAGATTAGTTACGCACGATCGAACACTGAACGTATCGACGTCCAGACTAGTGCAATCTTGTAAAATAAGTAGGCCTAATATTCAATATGCCAAAATCTTAGTATAATAAAAAACTACAAAACAATATAAATAAATTGCATGACTAATGGGTGTGCTTGTCATGATCATACCAGTCTATGAAATGATGCCTACGAAATATTTTAGCGCAATTATGTTATTTGCTTCAATATTTCTATATGGACTAATTCATAATTGCTCCAACTCCCAAATGTATATAATCAACATGAATAGGCCTACTTTAAATTTTGCGGAACTTTATTGATCGTTGAACTAAACCAATTTCCTTTGCTCAGATTTTGCAGCCTAGCTAGCATACAGCTGCACCGGACTAGACGTAAGAGTTTAATATGGACCACGGAGTACTTTATTGCACCTAACACGTTGCCACTATTTATAATGTAAACTTCTCGAGTCACGTCCGGTGTGCCTTGCCTATAGCGGCCTCTGCGGGCCTAACTTCCAGTACTTTCTGGTACTTTGCATCTTAATAAACCTCACTACAAAAATGCGTTGTTCGAATTATTCAAGGCTGACGGATATTGTCGCGGTTCTCACGACATTGCTGCGCTGTGTGGGCGTACGGCTATACTATACAACACCTGCGTGTAGGCTTTATCTCCTTTTACATGCTAATCACGGCATAATTCATCGAAGTTCAGGGGCGGCTTCAGGCATCTTTTGTGGTGGAAGGACGGAATGAGAAACAATGAAATATGTGAAGGATATATTGAATTTTGAGTTGGCCGGCCGAATTCACGACCTAGAAGAGGGCACAGTAATAACATTTTCTAGCTTCTACGTCTCTCCAGCGTTTTCGTCACATTAATTTTTTTATGGTCTTTAAGCCTAATCACCAAAGATTCTGGACTACTTACATTGTAAATCTAGATCGGCAACATACTTAAAAATTAATTCTGTCATTATATGCTGCCTCTGTCAATCCTCTTTTTGCTTGCCTTTCAGTGTGGATGAGTTCCTTTCTAGGTTGAAAAAAGTCTAAATTCTTTTGTAATCAAGGACGTATGCCGTGAAATTTAAAAACGTTGGAGCTAAATTAATCCGATAGTAGGGGGGCTATTGGGGGTGCTAATTTTTAGAGTTTGGGGATGCGTAGCCCCGTTAAGCGCCCACCCCTTGGAGCGTCGCCTTGGTATGCCGATGTTAGACCGGAGCTAAAAAACTATTCTCTAAATCGTGCAGCCTATAGGTGTAGTGTCGGCGCGTAGCGCGATGTTTTGTGTTCCTTTTTACTTCACTTAGACTTAATTGTTATTCAGTTATTCAATCTAGCCGGTGGCTGTAGAAAATGAGGCAAGACGACAACCATTACTGTGTCCTTGTAAACCTGTTGAATTCTAAGATAAATCAAGGCCTAGACTACATGCTTTTATGCTGAACTATCCTTTGGATATAGTCCTTCAGCTCTATTATAATACAGGCGGTTTGTTTCCGGTGTTATTATGTTTAGGTTGGTTTCACAACTGTGCAAATCAGAGCTGGATTCTGTGATTTAATCATTTTATTTTGATGCAATTAGACTTCTCCAACTGGGACTAATTCTTCGTACGTGATTTCGGCATGGCGGCCCAATTGGCATAATGCTTATTTCCAAGGCTATTTTAATCAGTGCTCTCGGCAAACTATAAAATTTGCGAGCTAAAAATAGGCATAAAATGCCTATTTTTTACTAATTTTTTTGGGCCTATTGTTTAGCAGGCATAAAATGTTTCAGGGCGTAAAATAAGTGTGTAGTCTCACCAATTTGTGAAATGCACCATAGCAAATGTAGAGTCCATTGGGCAAAAATGTGTAGTAGCAATTTGTTAAAAAGGGACAGTGACTGTTAAGAAACTCTTCGAAAGGGGATAATGACTGTTAAGAACGGCTTAAAATTTGTTGGAAATAAATTATGTGGAGATCATGAATACCTGTGGAGACCATACGGCATGAAAATTGACAATGACTGTTAAGAATGGGCTCGAAACTTTCTGTCAGCACATAAGATTCCTTTAACTATGCCTGAATGTCATATATATGGCAGATGATTAACGGCATCACGTCCGATCTGGGCGGGCCTTCGTACCTCAAGTTTAGGAAATTTCTCCATTTTTTAACGGCGCACGTTTTGAAGTTGAGCTCCACTCGTTTTCTTTACTGCATATTACGTTATATTCAACCTTGCACACTGCACATTTGAAATTTCAACTGCACATGATGTGTGCACTGTACAACGCTCACACACACACACACACGCACGTATTGTGGCCGCATTCCCGGCGTGAGAGGACGTGCAAACCCTTAATTTAACGTGAGACTTCAGGTGAGTTATGCATTATAGCCGCAACTGATTTTGTCTTCTGCTTGCAGCTTGTCCCGTTGGTACGTACAAGGATTCCGTTGGTAACGTGGTGTGCCTGTACTGCAGCCCTCAGTATGTCACCAACACGACTGCCTCAATCTCAAACGCAGCGTGTTCGTGCGCAGCCGAAACATGCCCCCAAGGTAAATGTATGCTTTCTAGCAGCAGATCGAATCAGGGTATAATGGTAATAAATAAATTATTATTCTAATGAACGTTAAAGGACATATTGTATTGGAGTGGGTGAGAATGGGAATGCGGGGGTGAAACCTGGTATTGATGAAGTGGGGGCTATTTTCTGGTACAGAACTTAAGTTCCTCTTTAAAACTCAAAAGTGGAGCGGAAAAAATGAAAGTCGTCTTTGTATAAAAAATGATAGTTAGTTTCTCCCTATTATTATATTTAACTTTCTTCCAGACCTACTCTAGTTTACGAAATGCATGTGCTTTACAATGATATGCTTCATTTATTAGCGGAGCCCCTGCAGTCCGGGGAACAGAGAATTGGCTTGCAGCCCAGAGCTCCACGGGCTAGTCGTAATAGGCGACTAAAGAAGAGGGAGCAGTTCTGTGCATGGCCCACCGCACAGAACAAAAAAATTATTTATTGACGGTAAAGGAGCCATCTCTTTTCCTTTAACCATTACTAGTCGTCAAATGACAACAAATTACCGTACTGGGGGGGGGGGGGGGGGCATGGATACCAAGCCCGCCCTGGATCCGTCAATGTGGGAAACCCCCATCCAAGCATTCTGAAAGCCAGTCGTGTTGTACTCTGCATGCAATAAACTACAGTGCTTTGGTTCACTGCGCTCATCTGCCGTCACGACACTAATGATAGGAATTTAAGTTTAACCATTAGACTCATAATGGGATAGATATATTGGATTGATTGTCGTTGAATTGTGTTCAGCAATTATTGCGGCTTGCAAATGTGATAATTATAGCCCGGCTTAAATTAAGGGATCTTGCAACAATGTCTCTTGCTGTACAAATTATGAAACGTTTCGGGAAGAATGCAACTTATTACAAACATTTATAGAGATGGCTTTGTGCTGTGTGCGGAAATAAGGCTTGTTCTTAAATATAGCTGTGTTTCTAATTTATTGTTATTTTATGGATTTGTTTTGTCATATCATACATACAGGTCTTAGTTTTCAGATCACCACCTAAATTTTCAGCAGCGTATACAAAATTATATTTTCTCAGGTATCAATGTATTATGTTTTCTTTTCATGGAGCATAATTCATGCAACAATTAATTACCAAAAGATGAAAAAAAACTTTTTGCCACGTTTCTTCAAACTTTCGAGCTGTAGTCGGAGGTGTAATCCGAGCTGAAGCTGGAACTGTAGTTCAAACTGTAGCCCGAGCTGTAGTCCGAGCTGTAGTCCGAGCTGCACTCCGATCGTAGTCCGAGCTGCTGCAGCCCGAGCTGTACTCCGAGCAGTAGTCCGAGCGTAGTCCGAGCTGCAGCCCGAGCTGCAGTCCGAGCTGCAGTCCGAGCTGCAGTCCGAGCTGCAGTCCGAGCTGCAGTCCGAGCTGTAGTCCGAGCTGTAGTCCGAGCTGTAGTCCGAGCTGTAGTCCGAGCTGTAGTCCGAGCTGTAGTCCGAGCTGTAGTCCGAACGTTGTCCGACTCAAAAGACACATTGATAAGAAAGATGATACTTGCATCAAAACAATTCCAAACTATGTCTGGCTGGCTTGCTACTAATGTCTGAAATACAAGCTTTTGGCGCACCAAAATAGAATCTGTTCAAATTTAATCTCGCTATTGAAGAGCGAGTTTCGATCTCCCTTTCAGTGTTCACGCGATGCTTTTGAAATACTTGTGTTTGAAAAGCTTGTGTTTGCCAAAAAAGAAGAATTGTGTTTTTAAAAATCATTGTCTGATTGCCGTGTCACAGACCCCTGCGACCTTCAGTTCTGTGCTCCCCACGCCGTCTGCTCCGCCCGCCTGCCCCCCCTGCCCCCCCTGCCCCCGCCGCAGGACCCCTGCGCGTGTCAGCCCGGATGGACGTCCCCCCCTGGGTGCGCAGTTAACCCTAACGACTGCCTCACGGCGGAGCAGCAGCAGTGCGTGAACGGAGCGCACTGCTACGACAAGCCGGGCTATGTCCAGTGTGTCTGTCGGCTCGGCTTCACGGTCAGCTTTCTCACTGAAGTCAGCGGCGAGTTTTGTGACCGAAATCAGAGTTGAATAAAGTTGTCTCTATTGAAAATTTTCTCTTCAAATTTTTATTTTTTTCTAAAGTTTTGAAACATCAATAATTTGATTGTTAAAAGCTCAGTTTAGGCGATCCTTCGGATCACACGCTAGTATGAAAATATTTCACAGATAGCTGTGAAATATTTTACATGTATGTACATGTTAGTACATGTAAACTGGTCTTCAAGATGCGCGAAGCCTTAAATTAAACTCCTAGACTCTAGCAATAGCACGTGTATCAAAATTTCCTCATGTTAATGCATATTTCTGTATCGCTCGTTCAGGGTCGCTACTGTGAGATCGATGAGGACGACTGCTCCTTTCCCTTGGTCTGCCTCAACAACGGGACATGCCTGGACGGTCCCAACCAGTTCACTTGTGTCTGCGGCGTGGGGGGCACTTCTGGAACGTTCTGTCAGAACATAGATCCCACCTTTAGTTTCACAGTCCCCACCACTGTGACGTCATCCACGATCAATGTGCCAACTTCGCAACCGACAACGTCGATATCAACCACCACGTTGATGACTGCGGTTGCCGTTCCGACTGTACCATCATCGGTATTATCATCGGTATCATCAACGGTATCATCAACGGTAGCATCGACGACATCAACGATATCATCAACGATATTTTCTTCGATATCAGCGACATCGTCGACCATTGGTGTTGGTAAGACTGAGTTGCTTTGTTTCAAAGCATTTAAATCGTAAATTATGGCAAGTATGATGACTTTTATTATTTGAATCAAAACATATGTCAAATATATTTTGTGGATTCAAGTAATAAAATCATCACAGTACTGCATGTTTAAGTTTTTTGTTTCGTTATTGTGAATGCTTTCATGGTAAATTAGGATTTATATATTATTTTTAACTCCATGATCAATATTATTATTTATTCACCTTCAATGCAGAACACAAGAAAAAAACTTCAGTCCAAACTGTTTACTTGCCTCTGCCCTTGTAATTGTCACTATTAGTTTTTTATTCTCTGTTCTTGCATCTCTTTTTATTCTTTTTGTTCTTGTCTTAATCCTTGATTTGACCTTTTTCTTCCTATTTATCCATCCATCGCTGTATGTTGTTTTCACTTTCCTTGTGTGTGTCCATATTGTATCGTTTTTTTTTTATTTCCTGTGCCCGTAAGTGTAATTTACGTGTTCTTCTCTTTCCATCATACTCGGCCCCTACTATGCCTCTCTCTGCCGTGTGTCGCAGTGCCCGCTGCAGGCCAGACGGACCACACGACCCTCATCATCATTGTCGTCTGTTCGGCAGGAGGCGCTCTACTCCTTCTCTTCATCATAGCCGTCATTGTCCTGCTCGTTCTCTTCGCCAGACGGCGCAAGCGGCGCCTCGCCGAATCTTACAGTTCGGGTAGGCATGTTGCTTGAAAGCCGTAGCAGAATCACATAATTTACTTCATTTAACCACCTCACCTAAGCTGAATCCTTAACATCCCAGAGTTTATTTCGGTGAACTCTTTTTTCTGACGACTTGAAAGCTGTTGGTTAATCTTGTTGACAATCTTGCTGGTCAATAAGACGCATCAGTGTGTAACTTCGTCGTGCAATGAAACGAAGCTGCTGATTCTGGATTGGTTATGTTCTTTAAAGTTAATTATTTGATATCTCTATATATGTACTGGCCTAATTATATGCTTTCAAACTACAATTGTTCTACTTTTACAAGTCAAATAGTTTTGAATTTTTGATCAGTTTCTGTTGGCTGTCTAGAATCAAGCTGATTCCCTCCTGTTCTGAAGCCAATAGTTCAAAACTAATTCTGCTATCTTTACGCTGCCGCTGACAATCCCATTTTTCTACACCGTTCAGCTTGGATGAGTTTCTTTCTACGCAGTAGTCTAAAGTCTTTGATTTTGACAGCTATGGGCAGCAGCAGTGAGATTTCCCCAAAGCACGAGCAGCACACGGGGTCGCCGCCTGATGGCGCCAGCAGTCGCGCGGTGCCCAAGACGATCTCGAACAGCTTCAGCGGGTTCTGGAAAAAGAGTACGCTGAGGATGGCGGGCGGGGGGCTGTGGCAGGAGAACGCGAGCATGGGCAGCGGGTCAGTCGGAACTTAAAAGCTGAATAAAACTCCTAGCGTCAGTTGCTCAATCGAGAGTTGCTTGATTTTAAATTGTCACTGAACATATATGACGTCACGACCCAATCAGATCGTGCAAATTATACTGTAGAGTTGGTTTTCGTTATCTATTGAATTACGCGTATTCAAAATTTGCAAGAGCAAGATTTGTGGGGGGCGAGGGGGGGAAGCAAAAATTGGAAGCGTGAACACATTCTTATCATTTGTTTCATTCATTTTAATTTGTTTGCGGATCGTTCACAAAGCATCCAGGTCTTATACTTAATAGTTGATCAATTTGTGTCACATTTTGCTGCCAATTAATGACATTGTGCTAACGATTTCGAAAATTTGGATTCGTTGATTTTTGTACTGCTTGAATGATTGTTTTAATTTTGACCTGGTAACTTAAGTGTAGGGTGAAGCACTGTTGATGGCTCTTGGTCGCTTATAAATGTTCCTTAAAGTAAATTAGTTTGCATTCATTGCTTATTGAGCATTATCAAATTTTGATGCTATTCTCCAGGTTGCCGAGTGTGCCTCGGAGACGCCAGGAGCTGGATGACGTGGCAGACCCCGCGGCTGTCGACAGGGAGGAGGCTATCTTTGAAAACGAGGCAATACTCCAATACCACTATCACTAGTCTTATAACTTTAATTAATTAAATGCTAATTTTGCTTTGTGTTCTGAACTGATATGTTTGTTCTGAACTGAACTGTTCTGTTCTATTCTAAACTGTTCAGTACTGAACTGTTACGTTCTGAGAGCATGTTCGGCTCTGAGTGCATGCCAGGCAGACTCGTCGGGGCTCGCTGTGTGTCTATTAGGCACATTGACTGTCGTGGCGTTCTGGTCTGTTCTGTTCTGTTCTGAACTGAACTGTTCTGAACTGAACTGTTCTGTTCTGAACTGTACTGTTCTGTTCTGAATTGTCCTGTTCTGAATTGTTCTGAATTGTTCTGTCCTGAACTGAACTGTTCTGAACTGAACTGTTCTGTTCTGAACTGCACTGTTCTGTTCTGAATTGTTCTGTTCTGAATTGTTCTGTTCTGAACTATTCTGAATTGTTCTCTTCTGAACTGTCATGCACACATTTCATTGTACATGACTTAATACAAAGTTATAATTATTGCGATACGACGCGTTGGAACGCTTATGTGTGAAAATTGATATGTTCATGCTACAACTTGCTTTGAGTGCATCGCTACCTATTTAATAATTAATCATTCAAAACTTATTTTCGTTCCTTTGCAATTCGATATAGGCTTATGATAAATCATACATATTTGACTTTCCATCAGTATTTTACGACGTAGAAGGACCTGACAGAGAAGGATATGAAAGCTAATGGATTAAGATGTGAGAATGCGACGGATAGGATAAAGTGGAGGGCGGGTGTGCATGGCTAAAAATGGCCTACCCCTGTGGAGTATGCAAGCAGGGAATATGGTCACTAAACGCGCGTATGTGTGTGTGTGATTTTCCAGCAAATTTTATTTTTCAACGATGCCGTGGATAATTTCAGCTCATAACGGAGTTGCATTTCAGTTTGCATTTAAAATTGTGTAAGCCTACATAATAATATATTGTATCTCCTATCAAATTTTATAGTCAATGTTTATTGCATGGTTGATGACTAGGGTGTTGACGGTATGAAGGCTTATACTGTCCTTTATCAGCTGTTGCACAGCCTTGCCTGAGTGGTGTATTTGCAGAGCGTACAAAATCAGCTTGCAATACCCCGCTACAAATGTCTACAATAATACTGTAATTGATATTTGATCAGCATTCTTCATTGCTGATTTCTGTAAATTCATAGAAATATATGACATGTTGGCAGCGCCTCATCCTTTAGCGCTAGAGGTTCTGTTTTTTATGAACACCATGAAGGCTTATGATGAGTGAAACGTTTTCTTCCTTTTTCAACAATCCCTTACTGCATTTCAGCTTATAACGGAGCTGCCGGGCTCAGCGATGGACGGGTGGAAGAGCTACATCCTGGAAATGGAGAAAACTGGAGCGGTGGAATCTGCCATTATCTCCGAACTCAACACTTTCGAGTTTGCCAAAACATCCACCTGGGCCTTCCACCGAGACGACATCACTTCCCTCGATTCGCTAATGAGTGAGGAAAGCAGGAGACCCGTCACGGTGCAAGGCTTGGCCTTCCGCATCGAATCCAACGACGGATTCTTCGCGACCGGACATGGCGGTGGGAGAGCCAGTGATCCCTACGGGGATTATCGCGGCGGATACGCCGGAAAATCGACAAAGTCTAAGGTGATTGCGATCGGAAAAACTAAGAACTATTTAATTGTGGGAGTGGCGGAAGCGGAGGGAAATGGCGGAAGGTGTGAGAAGGAGGTGCAGTGGATCACGGATCACATTACGACGGAAGGGTACTAGATCGCGTTTACCTCTGGGCTATTAGAGCAGGTGTATTGTATGTAGTGACCAAATGGAGTATCTACAGATTCTAAGTATCTCCGTCAACAATATCCCTAGAAAGTGTTTTTTGACCGAAATGTCTTTCCCCCCCCCTCGCTGACAAAATTGTTCTTACGTCTCTGATGTAGGTACAATCAAGAGCGCATTAGCATGATCATGTACCAAAGTCTATATATGATATAGAACCATAGATTTCATTGAATGACGATTGTGCCCAAAAACTGACATTGAATTGACTAGTTTCGCTGTTCAGCCTTATATTGTAAACCAGCTCACTGCCAGACCAGGTCTTTTGCATACAGCAAGACTTATTTTATGTTGTTTATCGTTCTTATCGACTTCTATTTATTGTGATTCGTATTTGTACAATTATTATCATTGAAAAACAGTTTGAGCGACAGTGAATGAAGTCCTATGGATCAGCCTATGCTGAATCATTATGGTGAAATTACACCTTTCAGCGAAAACGAAGAAAGCGGTCAAAACGAAGGAAGTCTTGTCGTTAAGGATCATGACGTCAGGTCGGCTGGACGAGTTCTATAGTAATCTAACTACAAAACTTCCTTCGTTTTGACCGAAAGGTGTGCACGCCACGACAAAACGACAGCTACCTTCGTTTTGACCGCTTCCTTCGTTTTCGCCGAAAGGTGTACTTTCACCATTTATATGTTGTTTTGAACCGTTGCAGTGTTGCTAGCTTAACGTAATGTTTATGATGGTTTGTCCCAGGCAGAGTTCAGATGCAATTCTAAAATTAACCAATCAGAACGGTAAACTATTATGGGCCTAAGTTGATCACACAATCTGATTGGTCGGTAACTTGGCTATGCAACCCTAGATCTGAATCCCAAGTTCTCAACTCAGAATAATAATTAATTGGGACTCTGTGGGAGGTAGGGCCTACGACGCTCAAGAAGTTCGCAAAATTTTGAGTACCGTAGACTTAATAATTACGGAAAACTGCTTCCGAATTCTGTGCTTTCTTTCTATTGAACTATATTGTAGAATGGCCTATGCAGAAGCAGTAGGCAAATTTATTATATTTGAAGCATTAGGCTATTATAGAATCAGGTAAGCTGGAGACGAGAACTTATAGCACGCACTACTAGACATCAAGAAGGGCTGCGGCAAGGACTAGTTAATTAATTTATGTTCGGTTTAGTCGTCAGCGCAAATGTTAGACTACATCTAACCGCACTCTAGACGGATTTTTATACCGGATGCGCATACTTAAGGCAAGTCATCAGTGTCCTACGATTCTAGGCTACTTCAAATGTTTTCTATTTCACGTTACAGTAGTTACATGTAACTTTGGCAGGTTGTAGGCATAGAGCTGAGATACGACGCAGAGTGTAGGCTACATCACAATGTAGTCTACAGGCTACAGTAGGTCTGTAGCTAGCCTAGTCAATGCTAAAACAATGCGTAGCTTAGGTCTACATTGTGCTTCCGAAAGAAACGTTGTGAAGTCTGTTCATTTTTTATCTATTGTAGACCTAAAAAGATTGATATTATCGTGGAAATTATGTCGTTATACGACGAGCGAAAACTGAAGATTAGAGCCCAATCAATGGTGGCAAGGTCGTCAGTAAGCCTATAGGCCTAATTAATTGAAAGGCCTAGGCCCCATTTTTTTAGTAGGTCAAGAATTTGCTAATATGGTAATGAATTGTAGGCCTATAGCAAATTTATGTACTAGGCTTATCGGGTAAACGCGACGCTGCGCAGTAGGCCTTTTAAAAATAAAATTGGGCCTAAAATTGCATGCATGCCTTAACTAATGATACAATAACACAAAGCGGGAGAGTAGGCTATAGATATGCTCTATACTAGGCTATGCTATGCCATTGTGTTGGACTACTTGTATTAAAAACTCTTATTGTATTGCGCAGGAGCACTTTGGCCAACAGCCGTCTCAACCACTCGACACAGCAGCACAGCTTCCATCCCTTCCATGTCCACTGCTTCCAGCGCGCTACACAGCAGCATCATTCTCTCCCTTCCATGTCCATTGCTCTCAGCGCTCTACACAGCAGCACGGCCTGTCTCCCTTCCATGTCCACTGCTCCCACCGCTCGACACTGCAGCACGACTTCTCGCCCTTGCACCGCACCTTGTTGATCACCCGCGCCAAACCAGGTCGGATGTATTTATTCTGATGCTTGAGCCAGTAATTTCTCTTGACCTGATGGTTATCACTTACTTCACAAATTTATGCATATTTTGTGCATCATATTTCGTTCCAGCCCTCAAAGCCATGTTGCTGCTATGTTGAGTTTTGTTTTGTATCCTCATTGCGCGCCGGCACCCGTAGCCGTGTTGCTACTTTATCTACGTTACTGCGCCGGCACCCTAAAGCAGCATTAATTTAAGCTTACATATAGACCTACACATGTTAAGATTCACAACCTTCATAAACCTAACTATGCTGTACCGTACACTGTCCTGCATTGTCTATGACGACGCCCCTCGATCCCCCCCCCTCCCCCCTATATATAGACTGTCTTAATTCTCATTTGTTCAAATGAACATGGATCTTCTGGACTTATGTATGCCAGTATCGCCCACCAAATGTTTCTGCAAGCCCACCCTTCCACGAAATGCTTTAGTCTGACTTTGACAGACGACTAATGGTTTTAGTGATCATATTCTGTGTGTAGCTGACAGCTATCTTGGTCTTCAGGTATCGGTTCAGCGAGAATCGGATGCTTTTTCAACTCTCAATTCGAACAAGGTTCTGCAGCGGCCGATTCGCAATTTGTCGCATGTCCCCACGAGGTGCCGAGGGAGCTCTACTCACTACGTCACTTGCCTCTCCCCGCCCCCCCCCCCCCTGGTCTCCGGGGAAGGGTTTGCTCTCTCTACTCGCTGCATCCCCGGAAGGCCGTCGCCTTATTGCACCACACCCGCCGATCCGTTGCGCGAGTCCACGCCGCTGATACGTGAACGCCATTCCTTCCTCAAGTGGGCCGTGAGCTGCGAGGATGCGATCGAAAGTCTACTGTATCCGGCAATCCGTGGCGATATCCCTGCAGAACCTGGGGACATGTGAGCGGGAGACGACGGGTCCGCACGAGACGAATAGCGTGAGCGTGTGACGAGGGGCGTCTGCGCCGAGGGGGTGTCTGTGACGAGGAGATGCCTGCGCCGACGGGGTGTTAGTTTCGACGGGGCGTTAGGCGCGAAGGAGTGTCAGTGGCGTGGTGGGGACTCGGCGAGGGGTTGTGGCTATTCTAAAGGCATTGCGTCTGAATTTCGAAACCGGTAGGCGAAGCTTTTTAAGTTTATAAAAATTGTTTTGCATAAATTTGGCTACTTATAATTCACAAATAGGTTGTCTCAGCTTGTCTGCTTTAAATCTACAAATAGGCCGTATGAATAAAATACCATTTAGCTGATACAAAATTAATATGGCAGGCTGTTGTAAACGCATAATTGTTGTGCAAGAAAATATGTTTTAAAATTATTTTAGGCTTTTGTTACAAGCTACAACTTCGCCATCTTTTGAGTTTGACGTGTAATCATGTTGAACGGTTTGAACCATTTTGGTTGCACATCGCACGCTGCTCTAGACTAGTTCCTGGACTTGAAATGGCGCTATAGTAAATCCGCTTGGATACTATTATTATTATTTTCTAAGATTGGAAGTAAGCTATCGCTGTACCCAACTGCAATACTTCTAAAACTCAGTCGTGTAGAAAATGTTCTTTAATTGTCTGTGCCGTTCGTGCCTATCTCAGCTTTGTACTCAATATTCTTACTCCCGCTTGTATTTTGAGCTTATATTTGGTACTGACTACTGAGCTTTATGCTGAATAGTAGGCTATAAACAATTGCATGTCATAAACTAAAAATTAATCGACTATTATACTATTCTAGTTTCAACTTTGTGGTTTGATGAATCTTTAATAACAAAATTAAAAATAATCTTTGAATTTTTCAGCAGGTGATTAGTTTATACCATATGCCTACTTCTGGTAAGAGCATCATAATGCCAAGAAAATTTGTTAGTTCTTATTTAATAATGCGTGTCCTGCGAAAATATAACAAAGCTTTTATATTTGAACGGATTAACGGTGGCTTACGATATGAGAGAGAGATTATGATATATGATATAAGCTGAAGCTATAAAACGCGCTATGCAACTATGATAAAAGAAATAGTGAATTTGCGTTGATAATGTTTCACAAGAATGCTGGCATGTCCGACCTTGTCTCTAAGCAGTTGTGGTTGATGTTTGATTGCTGGCATGTCCAGCCTTGTTACCAGCGGTGCTGCTGACCAGATTTTAGTGTAATATTGAGATGGTGTGTGAATGTTGGCATCCCATCAATTGTCGCCGGCTGCTTTTCAGGGACTGGTTCACGGAGAATGGAGTGCGTTTCGACCATCACAAGGCCGATGTGATGCAGACGAGGACTCAATACTTCTGTGTCCTACAGCTCCGTCACATTCTGCGTCATACAGCCAGAATGCTCTCACACAATTTTCCTGCCGGACGGAATGTAGCGAAAAACTGATGTTATGGAGTTTGAGGGTGCAGGTTAAGCCGGATTTGATACGTTAACAGTAATGTACATTAATGTCATTGCCGCGAGTGCTTGCTACCCATACTTTTACATTTTTACCATACATTTCTTACTGCTTGCTTCCGGCAGAATAGGCGCGAGTGCTTGCTACCTCTACTTTTGTTCTTTGCGATACTTTCTTAATGCTTCAGTTGGATAGCCGTGAGTACATGCTACTTCTACTCTCATACTTTACCATACTTTTCTTATTGCTTCCGGCAGGATAGCCGTGAGTGCATGTTACCCTTGCTTGAATACTTTACCATACTTTTCTTATTGCTTCCGGCAGGGTAGCCGTGAGTGCATGTTACCCTTACTTGAATACTTTACCATACTTTTCTTATTGCTTCCGGCAGGATAGCCGTGAGTGCATGCTACCTCTAATCTTATACTTTACCATACTTTTCTCATTGCTTCCGGCAGGATAGCCGTGAGTGCATGTTACCCTTACTTGAACACTTTACCATACTTTTCTTATTGCTTCCGGCAGGATAGCCGTGAGTGCATGCTACCTCTAATCTTATACTTTACCAT